>JAXGGS010541140.1:0-10765 GCA_035585475.1 Armandia brevis | reverse complement strand
TTGGCGATAGCGAGTATTTGCCTTGAATTTCAGACCATTGCATCACTGTGTGGAGGGAGTGATGGCGTCATAAGTAGTATGATAGAGGCGGTTTCCTCGCCAGGTGTCGGGATGGAATTCCTACAGAGCCACGTCAGGCTGATTATAAAGTCCTGGTTTACTATACCTGGTGGGCAGGCACGTGAATTCATTCTCATTTATACATTATAATAGCAACTGTGTATCACTCATGACAATACGAATGGCAACCCCGAACAATTAATATTGTTAATCTCGATTGAGGTAATTCATATAGGCTGGTGAAATTCTAGAAATATATATTTGTTTAAAGTATTTTTCTCTTTCTCTCTTTCCTTCTCACAGATTTTGGAGACCAATCCTGGGTTTGTGGAGAAGCTGTTTATTTTCCTTGACCTCTGCGGAGATCGCCAGAATGAAGCTTGCGGACACCGGCAGTACCACATAGATGACCTTGATGACGCCATACTGCCCGTGGTTTGTGGCGCTTTAAGGAGGGAGACCAGCGCCTCCATGGCGGCTGTCGATGGGTACGGAAGGACGGTGTTACATCGCGCCCTGGCGTTACACCGGTTACCCAGGGTGATCACCGCTCTCCTGCAGGATGACAAGGTGGACGTGAACGCTCCGGCGATGGGAATGTCACCGCTCGCGTGGATGCTCTACACTAGCACAAAACTTAAGCAGTCCCATCTGGATGCTGCCGCTTTGGTACTCGCCCATCCTCGACTCGACCTCTCGAGCTCGGCTACAGATGACCCCAGTAAAGTCCCCCTGGTGTTAGCGGTGTCTCATATGGACAAGGAAGGAGTGAACTATACATTAGTAGGAAGCATGGTGAAACTTCTAGGTGATGCCTGCATCAGACTTCCTAATAGTGACATCTTGATGTGGAGATCGCTGGAGCGACTACTGCAATGCAGGGTGACCGAATCTAATACTCTCGAATTGTCGCAACTCATCAAGTATTCGGTCGAAAATCTACAGTTCTCAATATTAGATGACCGAATTCAAACAGGCGATGTCCACTCTAATGTTTTGTCCTCATTAGTGAATCATCCCCTCCTCGATGAGCAAATGTGCGAGAAAGTAATCGAGGCTTGTATCAACAATCTGACAGCTGTTGGAACAAGAAGTGATCTTTTATTAAAGTCTGCAAAGATGGCAATGGACAAACAACTTCTGTCGGTTAATTTGCTAGGGTGCCTGTTGCAGAAACTGGTGAACTTAAGGAGAACAATTGCTCACTGGGATACAGCGACAGCTTTGGTATGCATCATACTGGATGATGGACAATTTAGAACCGATCGCGCCACAGAAACCATCAAATCAGTAATCAAGGCGTATGAGGACATTATCGCAGACGGCTGTGTGCGCCTGCGCGGAAATATTGCCGCAGACGTGCTCCTGCATCTCATTAAAATTGAGGACATTTTAAAGGACAGTGTCTCTGTTCACCAGATATTCAACATTTTTTTAAAATGTAGTCAGGCTGAGGATGATCAGATACTGGAGGCGCTTACTGCTGTGATGAAGCACAGCAGGTTCACGGTGGTCACCAGGTATAAACGGACCATCATACATACTCTCTTCCTGTATATTGAACAGTCAGGCTTGGCCAGTCTTAACGTCCTGTCTCAAGTCGCCTCTATGGCGCTGGAACACAGCAGCGTGACCCATGAGGTTGCTGGCAAGCTATTCATGGACCTGCTCAATTCCCCACCAGATGACGCAATGCGAGAGATGGCAAAAGCGCTGCTGAAGCAGCTGATAAAAAGCGGGAAGATCACCATGGAAAAGTTTGTCTCCTTCGGAGGAACCTCGGCGATTGATTTTGTCTTGACGCTCCTCGAGCAGTCCACTGCCAACCATGACCTACTTTTCTTTTCTGTCGAGCAGCTGGGTCAGCATCCCTCCGTTACTACTGGAATGATCCACAAGGCCCTTGCCAAGATCATACTACTGAAGGGGCTGCACGAGGTAGAGCGGACAAGAACCAGTACCGTGCTCTCATTGGCTTCCAACATCGACGCAAACCAACCAATCCGAAACGGAATGACAATCGGTCATTTGGCTGCAATCTCCGGAAATATTAATCTGACATTGGCTATTCTCAGATGGGAGCGGTTTAATGTGATGAGTAGAGATGGTGAGGGAAACCCGGTGATGTTCCACGTGAGCACACACTTTCCCACTGGCGATGTTAAGGCTGTGCTGGGTATGGCGGATATAGCGTGGGACTTCGATGCCACCAATTCGTCGGGACAGAACATAACTGCGTATTACAAAGCGGTGAAAGGGAGCGATGACATGGTAGTCAGTGTGCTGAACTATCTGAAAGGTGCGTATTACTCTGCAATACGATTCCACAACAACTTCCATCGAATTAAAAGATCAATGCATTCACTACGTATCCATAATTATTTTCAGCTGCTTCTCCAATTGAAGAGGACTTACCAGAGATCAGACCAAAACTCAAGCGTCAAGTCATTCTCGAAACTCAACCACGGAAAACCCCAAGGTTAACCGTCACAAAATCAACATGGGTAGAGTTTGATTCCAAGAAGCCCTACATGGAACGCGATGAGGTATGTATCAATGAAATATCAATTTAACTGTACGATCAATCAATTGTGCATCTATATTTGTGTCAACTAATGGATTATGTGTCCTGTAGATGTACAACACGCACGAAGGTTCAAAGGGCAAGGCCTGCATCATCGCTATTTACAATTTTGACCGGCTGCATAATCTGGAAGGTTACAAGAAAGATGTACAGGATTTGAAAGATTTATGGGGTCAGGTGGGATTGGAAATCGTGATGCCAACAATAAAAGGAGATCCAAGCCATACTGGGCTCACCGGAAAAGTATAATTCTTACGATATTTGCCCATCAGATTTCTGTTATTCTTGACCATTATCTTAAATTATATGAAAATGACCATCAGACTTTGATGATTGGTGTTATCGTAGCCAGCACATTTTCAGGAATTGAAGAAGGCTGTGGAGGATTTTGCTGCTATGTTGACATCTGATGATAAAATGGCCGTGTTGTGTATACTCTCGCACGGAGGGGAAGGACTCGTGTTCGGGAGAGACGGTGGAATGGTGGAAACACAAACTATCTTACAGGAATTCAGCAACATAAACTGTTCAAAGATGGCAGGAAAACCAAAAATAATCATCGTGCAAGCGTGTCAAGGAGGTATATTTACCGCGCAGCTTATCAAAAGTAAAATTGAGCATTCAACCTTCCATCGTTACGTCGGTGTCAATATTTGAACAATATGGAGTCCAATGCAGTTACAGGGTTATATGAATGTAGTTTGTTATATGTCTGTATCTCTGCATTGATAAACTTTCTTAAACTCACCATTAAACCATGTTCAGAGAAAGAATACATTTTTTTCTGCAGAGTCGTCAGACCATGGAGTTGTGATGCGTCATGCTGGATCTGATACAGCTTTAACACTTAATGACCCGGTGACATCACACTTCCCCTTCTTATCTGACATGATTATATGCTGCCCGTCGCTGCCAGGTAAAGTAATGCTCCCATCACACCTTAACGCGAAATTAATACACTGTATGTTCCGACTCTTATGATAACAATTGTCTACATTTGATAGGATTTGCCTCTTTTGTTGGACGCGAAGCTCACCATGGTAGTGTCTACATAAAGCATCTGGTTAAAGTGTTCAGTGATAGAGCCCATGCGGAGGACATCAATACCTTATTAACAATAGTAAGTTATGATGTAACCTTGTCACATGCAACTTAAATACATTTGAATCAGTTCATATATTGGCACGATATCGACCAAGATATTTGCACGGGATCTACTCACCTATATGTAATATACTGTAGATCATAGACATTAATTATCTCATTAATTCAGGTGAATAAGAAAGTATCGGCAGATATTGTTCTGGCTGAGGAACCCGGAACACGACAGGTCGTGCCGAACAAGCAGATGTCGAACTTTTTATCCTGTTTCACCAAGCTTCTCTACTTGTGGCCCGGGCTGAACGTAGCAGAGGAGACTTTAGTAAAACGGGCGGATCGTTCTGTAATTAACACTGAACGATTGTGAGCAGTTTTTAAAGTTCATCATTGTCAGAGAGTTGTACATTGACTCAAAAGGTCCTGGATTCAAACCCTGGCTGTTCCAGTCATATATATATATATATAACTATGCACATGCATATATGTATTTGTGCAGAAAATATCGACATGTAAGCGCATTCTACTTTTAAAAGTGGAGCTTATTGTCTACCAAAATCTAAATCTTAAGTTTTCGTGGCATTTTCAAGTGTTCAAATGAGGGAAGGGTCTATTAAAATGATTGCCACATAAATTTTATCAATCGTTATAATCGTGTTTATCGGATGCGCCGACACCTTTCTTTGTCCGACATTGCCAAACGTTCGGGCTCAAATCTTGTAATCGCCGACTTCTGCTTCAATTCGGCTTGCAGGAAATTATGCCGCCTGCCCGAACATGGAAGAGGCTATACATGATCAATATCATCTTCGCCATGTGCTGTTACCAATGTGTAATGCTATTCTATAACATTAAACTCTCCAGGCACAGGGGAAACGCAGCTACAGCTAATATAAGCTAATATAATCACCGGTTATGATTGTGTAAATATATGATCACGAGATAACAATAAATTCATCGATTAAAAACCCTTATGATTCCATTAGTAATTATCTTTATGTATTCATTCATGGAGGAAGTATTATTTAATTAGTCGAGTTCCAACATCGTTAGACATGTCCAAGAAATATTATATAGGTATTGATAGATGTCGACAAGCAAAATGCAATTACTTAACAGCTTAAATACGGGTAACTCATACTATGTGATGCGAATGAGTTGTCATCTGTCACACATTTTAAACAAATTACATGTCATAAACACTAATTTAAACAGTACAGAACTTAAGGTGTCTGTCAATGATCGAGTAATATGTATAAGCTTATATATATACACACCGACATAGATATACTGAGCAGAGAAGTGACAAGTTGCAAGCAATCGGATACGAGACCTGTGGCGACTTTATTGATGCTGGAGGTATATTCATCCATATCATCCTCAGGTTTTACCGGACGATAAGTAATACAGGTACGTTTTGATCGGATTTATTTGAGAACAGTTAATGAGTGAACGCACGTCATTAGGAGATGAGGATGGCAGGAGCTATGCAGGGTCACCGGTTACCAGTCTCTGTGTATTTCCTGGCACAGTGTACTGTCGTGTGTCTCACCTTAAGCGGACTCGCATCTGCTAGAAACGGTCCGAGCGATGCAGTGAGATGGAAGACAAACACTTCTGGATGTTCGTTATTAAAACACGTACAAATAACGTGTTACAACACGACCACCTTTCCCGTGCTAGCGGACAGAGAAGACAGGCTTCTTGTCACACAGTTAACCGTGAATAGAAGCGAATTTGCGCTTCCACATATCTCCGAGATCTACCCCAATTTAACTAATGTAACATTCGCTCACGATAATCTAACAGAAGGCATAACTACAACTGCTTTTCTGCATCTGCGACATCTATCTAGCTTGGTTCTGTATTGGACAGCCCTCAATGTGGATGACTTTTCGAGCTTAATGTGCTCTTTAATTAGTAGTCATGTGGGTGTGGATCTGCTGTTTGAAGGGACTTTCCAAGACGCGGAAAACTTCACTGAAGATTCACTCCAATGTGTGAAGAGGGCAAAGATACGTTCCATTCAATTTAAATCGAACAATATTTGGATACCATCATTGAAATTGGTGTTGTGTTCCTTGGGACGAGAATGCGAACTATTCAGAGTTGGCGAGTTCATTCCTGGAGATTCACCTCTTAGAATAGACAAGGATTATTTTAGGTGTTTAGAAAACAAAAACACTCTCCAAACACTTGGAATTAACAGCCTGTGGATTGAAGGCCTTACCAAAGACAACATGAGGCATTTGAAACATATAAAAGAACTTGAACTTTACCATGTTTATCAAGTAGGTATCATCCATCTTTCAAGCCTGGATAATCTGGAACGGCTGGATCTAGGCGAAAACGCAAAAAGGGATTTCAGAAGGTTTAGTCATTCCAACGTTTCTTTGCGAGTTTTGGAAAAATTGAATCTTGAGAAGAATTCGTTTGCCAATGTGTATCCATTCAGTACGTACCCTACCTTTCCAAAACTTAAAGAGCTGATACTATCAAGAAATCATGTAATAATTCAAAAGCTACCCGATAATTTCATCATGAATCTGCATCATATAGAAAAACTTCAAATGCAAAATAATCAAATAGGTTTAATGTCTGAAAGAGCATTCAAGTCGAATTCCCTCAGGTTTTTGAATATGAACAGACTTTTGATATCCCTAGAAACAGTTCCCAATCACATATTTAGACACGCAAACAATCTTAGGAGTTTGTCATTAGATTATCTAAATATATTGACTCGGGAAACTCAAAAGAGCAGCCTTGTAGATAATTTTGTGACGCATGCATTTAGGGAGCTATCTAAACTCGAACACTTAAGTGTGATCTCCATTGGAATCACTAGATTACAAAAAGATATGTTTTTGAACACCAATAACTTAACATATCTCGATGTGTCAGACAATCTGATCGAAAATATCGATTCTTCATCAATGGCAAATTTGTATCAACTACGTAGTCTGATACTCAATTCAAATCATTTACAAATGATAAACTCTTCAATGGTTCCCAACATTCCAAACAATCAAATATTGAATATCTATATCTTCTACAACCCATTCATTTGTGATTGCCATTTGTACGATTTCCGACAATGGTTTAGAAACGGGTCAAAGTATCATTTGGATATGATTAATTCATATGAATGCGTACTTGGGACAGGAGGAATGACAAAAAGGATAATTGACTTCAATCCATCATATCGTGAATGCAATACAAATCAGTTGCCGATTATTTATGAGATCGTTAGTTTTGGAACTTCCTTGTCTGCGTTTATTGTACTGCTAACCAGCATTATATTTAGATTTCGATGGCATGTGTATTATATTTACGTACGAATCAGAGCAAGAGGGAAACGATTTCAAAACCTTCTCGATGACAAAGTTTATGAATTTGATGCTTTTGTATCTTACAATCGTGAAGACACTTCGTGGGTACTAACGTGTTTACGTAAAGTGTTAGAAGAAGAACATGGCGTTAGGCTTTGCCTGCATGATCGAGACTGGCTGGGCGGAATTGATATTGTGGAAAATATTGTAACAAGCATCGCTAATAGCAGAAAAGTAGTATTGGTAATAACTAACGCATTCGCCGCCAGTAATTGGTGCCAGTTAGAACTAACCATGGCGCAGCATAGACTGTTCTCAGAGGATAGAAGTAACCTGGTGTTAGTAGTAAAGGAGGAAGTGGCGGGCGAGCTGATGACACCGCGACTGGTTCTGGAGATGAGGGAGAGAACGTATATAAGATGGGAGGAAGGCGGTATGGGAGAGAAAGTGTTCTGGAGGAGGCTGGTGGAAGCCATCAAAGGCCCAGTTGCTAGCGTTAGACAGGGTATCAATTGACGAGGAAACTGCCCCAAACGCATTTGTATATTACTTTCAATACTGATATTAGCTAGGAAAAATCAAGCAACTATTGACCGCTCTATCCATAATCCAAACTGAAGCTTGACGAATTGATCTATGCAAAACTGGTGACAATGCTAACTAGTAGATGTTACGTGTCGTAATTTTCCTCTAGAATTGTTGTTCATGCATGAATGACTATCCGAATATTTTCTATGAATAAGAGTACGAGGAATGCAATGATATCTGTTATAGTTTCTTGATATGTAATCTGGATATGATATTCACCATCAACTTAATATGCAGTATTCAAGCAGTGTATGTGTTCAGCTTGTAAGCTATATATATATATTGCCAGCGCAAACAGAGACCGCCGGATGTTATATAAATGTGGTTGACGACACATCTGTACAAATACACCTTGTTGATTGTAAATATACTAATTTACTTTGCAAATTGTACATAATTAGGTATTTTATATAAACAGCGCTGTATCAGACATTGAAAAAACTGAATCTGTACAAAAATCTCTTTATGAACAAATAAACATAAGACTAATCAATAAGAATGTTTAATTTCTCCATATGTGTCACAACGAGTCAGAGAACATTTCAATTTTTCATTACTTAATACTAGTTCTCTCTCTATCCCTGCATGGGCATGATATGCTGAGCGTTTCAACAATTAACGCCTATACAGCTATTGGATAGAGGTGTTATGTATGAAGCAGTAACGAACCATCGACTGTGATATTGAAATACCATAAACACGTGTATAATTAAATGTGCTCGACTCCTGCCTGAAGCACGTTTCATTGTTGTGCAGCCATAGGGAGTCGCGACCATATCGCGTGGAATCAATAAGCCACCTACCGGCATGCGCACAACTACACGTATTATCGGGAACACACTGCCAGCGTCAGCAGCGAGAGGGTGTTGTCTGGTTCCTCCTGGCAACGATTGTGCAGGCGCGTATTCCCGGAGAGGACGTCAAGATGGAGCTAGATCAGGACGACGGTAACCTGCGGGGAGAGGATGACGGGAGCGAGGATGAGGCACCACAGCCACCTCCTCCTAAATCTGAGTTCCAGACCTTCGAGGGATACAGCGATGTTGGACACTTCGATCAGTGTGAGTGAGAACGTACAAATAGAGCATTCGGGATAGCGCATATGAGCTACACACCGTATTTAAAAGATTTAAGATTGTGAATATATCAAATGCACTTTTAACGTAAATGAAGCTTCAATTTTGTAGCAATCGTCTTGCGAATACGTCTAGACCATTCAAACAATTGCTTGATTAAATTGCACATGCTAAACATGTGTTGATCATGCCGTGAAAGCTGCGTTAGGGCATACCCCACTCCAAGCACTGTGGAGTGGGGTATGAAATCCGGGGCTGCCTTCCGGGCCATCGTTTACTTATAAGCTGAAAATCGTTTTTAATCCGATTAACACTCATCCTGTATCAACACTACTTTGTATACCTAATAGATCTTTATCATTGATGTGTTGTATCTAGCCATGCCTCTCCCGCCTCCTCCCCCGCCACCTGCGCCAACTGGCGATGCTCCGCCCATGGAGTTCGACAGCGTCGCCAACCTCACCCAGGAAGAGTGCAGAGATGCGATGTATCAATTTGTAGCCGAGAACTGTTGCTATGGTAAAGGGCCGGCCGAGAAGATGGCGATTGGTGACATTAAGCCATCCACTGCGTTACATGTAAGCGACACACTTGAGTAAACCGCAGTTATGATTTGTCATGGGGTCCTATTAAAAGGGAGCATCTGATATACATGTATGCTTGATGTTTTACCCGAAGAATTATAATGATAATGATAATAATATGTATTTATCCGTACCTATATTCATCTACAAGGCAGAGGATAGTAACTATATACAATAAGAAAACTCATCGTATAGCTTGTTAAATGCGAAGTATTTTTTGTATCAACTAGTATATCCTGGAGACTTTTTCTGAGGCCAGGAACACGTGTTATGCTCACGAACCGTTTCACGGGCAGCCTGTTGACGGGCCCCAGAATGGACCTCCCCCACCTCCCTGGTCCATCCCCTGCCCTCCAGATTCTCAGTTCAGAGATCACGTCAAGCTGCTGGAAGTACCACACACAGCCACAGTTAGGGTAAGTTTAAAATCTGACAACAGTGTAATTCAAAGATAAACTGCCAATTTAAAAAAGACCAAAATGTATTAAAAGGGATTTCGGAAGGTTCAAATTTGAATATTTCATCTCTATCATGCACAAGCGGAATTAAATTTCGTGTATTTCAATTTGTTTTAAAGCCATGTTGGAAGTGTCATGGCTCTGGCCAGATACGCTGTACCCGGTGTCATGGTCGTGGTAGAGTCAGATGTAGCTGGTGTCACGGGAAAGGTCACAGGAGACGCCATACTAAAGATGGATGGGAAAACGTGAGATGTAGCTCTTGTCATGGATCTGGCAAGAAGAGGTAAGCCGTTGCATAGGATGAAATCGATCTCTCAATTAGATTACATAAGTGATTGAGGATAAACATTGTAGATTTAAAAATGGATTATATGACTGTTTAATTAGTGCACTTAATCTTTCTATGAGTTTTTATGTGTAAAATATATAGTGAATACTTAATTTAATGCAGCCTAATCAGGTACGGCTGTCTGGCTCAAGCTTAGTTCTGCTCATACTCGGTTTGTGAATTAATTAAAGATTTTATTGGCGTTTTATTTAGATGCGCGAAATGCAGTGGACATGGGCGAATCACTTGCCCCATGTGCAGAGGGCACAGACAGCTTAAGTGTTTCATCCGACTAGATGTCAGCTTGTAAGCAGTATACCGCTTTTATACTACTCTGTATAAATACGTTTAAATTACATATTTGACATTCCTTTGCTATAAAATACCTTACATATTCTTGATTTGATTGCAGTACAAATCACAAATCTGATTTTATTAACGAGACCACAGATTTGCCGGATGAATTGGTGCGAGACGTTGACGGCACCGTCATATTTCAGCAGACAATGTTTCAGGTAAATCAATCCTCGTAATGCATACAACTGCATGGCAATGACATGTCGTAACTTTTCATTAAGTGAAGCACATTTGAAGAGTATCGATTTTATTTTCACTTAGGTGTGGCCGATTCAATATTATCCCGTGCAACCAATAAAT
>JAXGGS010541028.1:23165-35072 GCA_035585475.1 Armandia brevis | reverse complement strand
AAAAAAAAAAAAAAAGGCACCTGCCGCCCCTACTAATTGGCGGGCCCGCCGCCCCCCTAAATTCCCGGCGAAAAAAACCCAAAAAAAACCTGCCGCCCCCTTTTTCGCTGAAAAAAAACAACAAAAAAACCCTGCCGCCCCCTTTTTGGCAGAAAAAAAAAACAAAAAAAAACTAGACCTGCCGCCCGCACTCTTTGTCTCAGCCAAATGAAAGCCTGAGAAACAACTTATTAATTTTATGGGGCCTTAACCATATTAAATATAACGTCCAAATAATAATGTAATACCAGTATACCATATACATGTATGTTTATTTGCCTTTTCACAATATATAAATTGGTAAGGTAAACATCATAGTTCAGCCCCGGGAGTTCAGCTTGTGAGGAGCAATGGGTGACAAGTCCATACATTTTTCGGGATTAGCAGTGGTTGCGGCGTTTTTTCTTTCGTAATTTCCAATAGTATGGAATTCGTTGTCTCTCATGCTTTATTTTACTTTCGTCATGTCATTTTTTTTAAATGATGCCTTGGGGATTTAAACATTAATGTGGATGCATCCGTGAGTCGCGCGGTTAAAATATAGCTGAATATCATGAGTTAAAAACATATACCCGAGTGGATCAGCATGTGCGCGCTGCGTAACAATTCATTGTTATGGATCACGCACCTGTTGACCATGACTGAAATTGACGTACATACGTCATCGGGTCATCAGGTTATTTTACCTCGGCTAATGTCAGGGCGCCTCGTAGCTAGATGGGGCCTGGCGTTGATTTTATTCTCTTATAATTATTTTGTGATCATTTTATTTGTTACTTAAAGCTCTACAATTTCTTTTCTGAAAACCTTTTTTTACAATCACTCCTTTCTGATATTCAGATATTCAATGAAAACGCATTGAGATTATTTCGATGTAGGTCTTGTCGGCCTTGAAGAATTCACATGTATACAAAGTACCAATTAGTGACCCGAACAGGTTGGATTAACTTCAGTACAAAATATTTGTTCAATGTTCATGTCCGCGACCTTGAACAGAAGGGGTAAGGAGCTTCGAAACTTCATACATCTTATTATTGATGATAAGGCTGCATAAAATTAATGATTAGTTTCTCAAGCTTTTATTTTGCTCGAGCAGGGGGAGCGGGCGGCAGTTTTTTTTTTCTGAAATGAAACAGGGGGTGCGGGCGGCCTTTTTTTTTTGAAAAGTAGGGTGCGGGGGCCTTTTTTAACCATCGGTGTTTTACGCTCGAAATCGGGAGGGCGGCAGCTGAGGAGGAGGGTGCGGTTTTTTTTTCAATTCTGAGAAAGAGGGTGCGGCAAGTACGTTTTTTTTTTAATCCAAATAAAAAAGGGGGTTGCGGGGGTGTCTCAGGCCCATGTGGGCGGGCCTGAGAAACTATTTAATGATTTTATGCAGCCTAACTGAATGTTATACACCGGAAAGAACTGAAATCTGTAATCAATATCTGCAAATAATCTAAGAATCGATTGTCAATTCGTTGGATAGTATGTACATTGCAAAACACAAAATTAGGAGTTGCACAATCTTCTAATGATTTTCAAGCAATGTATCCCCCTTACTGATTGATTTGTTTTCAATATTGAAATAAGTATACCTAAATACCTTACCTATATACCTTAAAAAAAGATTCTGCAAAGCTATGAAGACTGTTCAATCTCCGAGTCCTCCACGACTGGGTAACAGATTATGCGCACCTCGGAGGAGACGCGCTCAATCGCGATAACTACTCGAGTAGTACTTACCCCAAACAGAGAAAAATATTCCACCATCAACGAAATCCGTATTATATGACGTTTCTTCTCGCACCTGCCATTGTAAGCGTCAGTTGCAGTACACACAAAAGCTTTGTCTAGCGCAATGGAGAATCACGGGCAAAAGAGAAGTGCAGAAGAGTCTTCCGACCTTCTAGAAGGAATAAGAGCTGTTGTATGTGATATTGAAGGAACCACGACACCCATCACTTTTGTTAAGGTAGCGTACTTCACTTGTTTTCCGTGCAAAATAATAAGGATGCATTGGTAGATACCGGCCGGCCGGCTTCTCATATGTTTTTGATATCACAGTAATGCGCCTTGTTAACAATAATAATAACAGCTTCACCAGCAATCCCAGAAGTTATCTGTATACCTCAGGAGCGTGATCAAGCATTGGCATTGTGTAGAGCACTTATAAAACACCGATGACGCCAAAAATATATTTATGTTGACGGCAGTGCACGCTTATTTATCGCCCACGCTGAATGATTAATGTAAGGTCTGTTCGGTTTTGAATGGCCCGCGATGAGTGAGATGCCGTTCGGTGCCTGGGGACCTCAGGGAGTCAGGGCTGCGGTGCCATCTAATTATGGCTCTTTGATGTCTGTGTTGGTGGGCATGGAATGATCAACACAAGATTGAATATATTATCATTATGAAATTGATGATACTAATTTATTACTATGCCTTTGGTAGTGCCAATTGAGTGATCGATTTCAGTATTTGCACAGAAGCCGGCAAGCTATGCCAAGCGTCAAGCGTCGACTTAATTAAGTAAATTTGGGCACAAGAGCATCAGATGTGTAAGCGATGTAGCCCATCATCTAACAGTGTGCACAGCAACCACCAGATATTAAAGGTTGTCTTATCTGCTTTTTGATATACGAGATTAGAAGATATGCATTTTACCCCCGTATTTAGCAAGCTCGGTTTTCACTTAAAATTATATCAATAAAATTTTGTGGGTCCTAGATTCACCTTTGCCTTTGTCAAATCCTCGTTTTAAAAAGCAGGCAATGACATTGTCAAACTTCTTAACAATCATTCGAAATTTTGCAGGATAAACTGTTCCCATACATTAGAGAAAATGTCCAGTCTTACCTTGAAACTCGCTGGGAAAATGAAGAAACGCAAGCTGATGTACAGGCTCTCCGAGACCAGGTAATTTCATAGATTTTAGATGAATATTTAATCAGTAAAATTTAGTTGGTTTTATGTGCATGAAATGATTATGTTTCTAGTCATTAGCTTAATTATTCATGCCCCATTTTGAAATATGATAACATGTTTACTATTTGCTCAGGCATGTACTGACGAAGAAGCAAAGGTAGATGGTGTTGTAGCTATCCCTAAAGATGGAGAGCAAGCAGCTGTAATTCAGGCGCTGGTCGATAGCGTCAAGTGGCAGATGGACCTTGACAGGAAGACGACAGCTCTGAAAGCTCTCCAAGGTCATATGTGGCGTGAGGCCTACAAGACCAAGAAAGTCCAGGGAGAGTAAGTAGCTTTGAATACTCCGAAACATTATTTTTTGGTCGGCATCATTCTAGTTGTTCATACCGGTACTCGTGTATCATTGATATGTTATTCCTTTGTTTAGGGTGTATGACGATGTTGTTCCAGCCATTAAGAACTGGGTAAACACAGGGCTGAAAGTATATATATACTCATCAGGAAGTGTAGAGGCTCAAAAGCTGCTGTTCGGTTACTCCGACAAG
This sequence comes from Armandia brevis, assembly GCA_035585475.1. Classification (NCBI taxonomy): domain Eukaryota; kingdom Metazoa; phylum Annelida; class Polychaeta; family Opheliidae; genus Armandia; species Armandia brevis. The sequence goes on along the minus strand of JAXGGS010541028.1, from coordinate 31,578 downwards.
GGCGATCTTCTCGAGGTGAACTTTTAAGAAAAGTCTCTATATATGCCGTTAAACTATAATTACATATCTTATATAACATGCCTTGCTATATTTATGAGGTTATTTTTATCTTGATTTCAGTTGTTCTCCGGTAATTATGATACCAAAATCGGTGCCAAGGTCGAGAAGGACAGTTATACCAGCATCGCGAAAGATGTTGGTATCAGTGCCAGCGAAATTCTATTCTTAACCGACATCACACTAGGTAAGGGTGATTAAAATCATGGCATGGAGTCAATCTTTATATAAAAAAACAACTCCGTCACCCAATGCATTATTCTCCACTTACAGAGGCAGCTGCTGCGAATGAGGCCGGTATGAAGACGGCTGTCGTCGTGAGGGAAGGCAACAAGGCGCTTACCGATGACGATAAAAAAACATTCAACATCATTACCTCATTCTCTGAGATCAGCGGTGCTGTTGACGGGCCAGCAAAGCGCGGGGCTGATGGAGAGCCAGAGGGAAACGGGGCAGCTGAGGAGGATGGCGATTCTGTCGACTCCGCAGATGGAGACGTGGTTGATGACGAGGAACTTGACGAAGATGACGTCGTGGATGAGGAGGATGTTGATGATGACGAGGAGGATGGTGCTGACCAGTAAATCTATCACACAAAGGTCTTCACACGCATAGGGTCGGGCTTCACAAGCACAGGCCTCAATTCGCCCACCACGGCTCGATCTTTCAGTTGGTCTCATTCCCTTTTGTAACTGTGCATCTTCTCTTAAAGTTGTGTTTATGTGTTCTCCAAGTTGTCCGTTTACAATACATACATATGAACTATAAATAGCAATATAAATTTGGATCGTCAGACGGGAGCGCACATTCCGTCTTGCCATCACATGTACAGGCCACAATCAGCCCATACGTGTACGTTGCGCGAACGCGACTGACAGGTAGACTGCCATAATGCCTAATATATGAACTACATGTATCATTGCACTGATAGCTAAACATATCTGGACAGGTCCGTTTATGTAGCAGACGATTTGTCTCTAACTTTGACATCAGATAGGCTATCCACCGTGTGTCCTAGCCTAGATACGTTATCCACTGGTCTTCCAACAGGAACTGTTGGAAAGGCAGCTAACACGAACTACCGGTATAATGACGGAATTGTATTTATTTCTCATAATTAATATTACTTGTAATTGCAAGGGCAGTGGTATTTGTCGTCCACGGCTCGTGCAAATCATAATCATCCCACCTCAAAATCTAATGCAATTGTTGTATATGTTTGATTTATTGTTAATTTTATTATATGTAAAATATACATGTATATGTACGTAATTTACATCTTGAGGGATACGCATTTAGCAAATTATTTTGTTTGCTTGCTTTATCATGCTAAGTCATAATTTCAAAATCCTTGTATTTATAGCGGTAATTACAATTGGAAACTGCCGAAAGCACAAGCCAAGATATTGTTTACATCTCTAAAAAGCATTTGGTACCCTCTTTATTGAGAGTCGTTTGTCGGTGCCATTTGATCCACTGCTATGCTGCTTAGCGTCACTGTGAAATGTTTCATAACCATTCACACCCAGCTTGCTTTGGACGTGCAGCCGAGCACTATTTAATTATATATAAATAGTTATATATTTACAGTTTTCTAATTTTATTCTTTAGCTCTATATATTGTTAGTTACTAGTCGATACTTATTTATTGAAAAGTATATCGCGATAAATCTATTTACTAGGTTATTTATCCTGCTTTCGTTGCATAGCTTCAGTGTTCAACGTACATGTATATCTATCTATATTGTAGTGCTAACCAGATTTGTATCTAGGTTGAAGTTCATAGTCTCTAGCATGAACTCGCCGCGTTCCCGATACTAGTTATCAGTTAGGGAATATGTCGTGCGGTCACAATTATCTTTAGCCGGATCAAGATGTTTATGGTAGCTATCTCTTTTCATACTGTATATCTTTAGTCTTGTCAGTATTTTAGACAGACGTATTTGCAATCGTGTTTGGTACACATACATACATGTCATGTCGATATGATCACATTAAATGTAACCAGCGCGACTACGGTTCTGCGAATCCTCAACATTTTTGTGAATCAACGTAAATGTTATTTGCTCAAATACTTCATGACAACAAGTAAACCGGTACTTTTTGTGTGGAGTTTCAAGCAGCACGATAATCAAAATGGTTGTAAATCTGTCGACTGAACTAGTGTTTTATCATCAGGTTCTCTTCGTGACAGACTTTTAAAACAAATCCTACTTCAGGTTCATTTCTCACCAAGGTTTTCTACCTATTTAGATACTGGCTTCACACTTGATGGAATCGCTTTGCCTGTAGATTGCTAAACGTTTAACATACTCATATCTACTTTCGAATAAACCTATTATATAATATGGATAATCTATTTGTAAACCTCGTTTCATAGTTGAAATAAACCGTAAATCAATATATATTTCAGGGTGTATATTTACATGTACATGTATACAATAATCACTAACCCAGTTATCTTACAGCTAGACAATATGTTCATTTTTGGAGCTACTACTTAGATATTTTTGTATGTGAAACAGTTCTATAGATGTTGTGACAAAATAAATATTTTGTGAAAATTGCAGTAAGGTACTTGCTTACGTGTTCAGCTCAGGACTAAACTGTAGCCGGATAACTTGTATGACAACGCTTTAAGTCGTTACGTATCAAGAGAAAAATAACGACACCAGAGTTAGTCTGGACAGTTTTTATTTTCTTACTTTATACTGACAAGTATGCGTACATCTAGAGCAGGCAACGGTAAAGGCAGAATTCATCAACCAGGATATTAACCGATTACAGCCAGACATTAGTTTGGTAAATTTACTGAACAATCATGCCATGAAACCAAACTACAAAATATCGCTATTATCTGATGTACAAGTTTCCGAACGAAAGGCGACTTGATGAATATTATTTATATCATTATTATCATTATAAGAGAGTATATTCGGTTGAATCATCATGCAAGTTGTCACAGAAACAGGATTTCCAACTCAGATGAAGTGATATTTGACACTGTATGATCATTTTATATCGTTAGCCGACATTAGCCAGGTGCAGTAAATCTACAGCACAGTTAGTTCTGGGAAGTTTTATAAGGTGATGGATAGCAGACACATCAATAAATATGATACATAGGTTTATTATAGACGAGACCTCTGCACGAGAGTCTTCCTTTATCAGTGCACCAGTTGTAATCACTACCATATTAATGTTATATTCACTAGACACTGGAATATGTTCTGATGTATTCCACCATGAATTAATTAATGAAAATACCAGCACTGCACGATCACTGAAATGCACATGTATGCAAATATTTACTATGTTTTTATTACTGGGTATTTAGTTTTAGAGTATAAAGTGTGACTGCAAGAGTTCTTCGTATAAAACGGCATACTGATAGAATGCAATTAATCTTCTCCCAGAAACGTTACACAATTTATCATACATAACAAAAGTATGAGTCGGAGCAGCTTACAAAAGAAGCTTCCAAACCCAGGCACCAAAAAACTTACTAAACCACACCATGAGAGAGTGGCTTATCATTTGCTCTATTTCTCTCTATATATAAATATCATGAATTCAATCAACCTAATTTTAACCGTGAAACATCAGGATTGATACAGCCACAAATATATACAAAATATTGGCATCATATAATACATCTAATGCAACTATGAAACATATCACGACCATTATAAAGGCTCCCAAATGCAATGACGAACTAGATAAAGCCGACCAATAGCCGGTATCTAAAAACAAATAAAGGGCTGACGTATCAGTTTCTTTTATTTTAATTGTCGGTCTAAAAAATCTTGCTCAAAACGTTTCCCATCTAGAACTTGGTTCCAAATTTATTGTGATAATTCCTGGCATGCAGTGCACAATTTTATTGAGTGTCGAATATCCTAGACCAAATGATAACTATTCAATATCTGATATCGATTGTGCGATTCAACGTACGATTATCTTATCGTGTTTCACATGTTTATCCGACATCATATCGCTGAAGTGTCTGACTGAAGTTGCCAGCACCTGCTGAATCATCTTTCATTAGAAAAATGGCACACATGGTGCGGTAAGTTCCGAAATGAAAGACGAAGAAAAACAAACAGTACATACCCTGCACTTGTTTGTTATGCGATCTTCGAGGACAGCTATGCGATATCGGATTTCATATTCGGACAATTACCATTATTACACGCGAGTGACCGATTCCATAACAAGCCAGGGGTGAGATTAATTCCTGGACAATTATCTGATATGACGTCAATACTACGTCAGTGATTTAACACATTTGAGAGAGCTATATAATATTGAAGCGGTAAATTGAACAGAAGCAGCTGATCTTAAGCTTTTTACTTAAAGCTACAGAGTAAGGAGATTTGCGGTTATTGTGATTGACAAGCTTCGATTATTTACAAATTGCGGCATTTTTAAATGTCACACAACAGCTCGGGTATCAGATGAACAATAATTTGAACAAACGAGACAAGACAATCAGGGCGATAGCTACACAAGCACTATTGCAAGTTATCTTATATGTCGATTAAGTGTTTAAGATCCCTAACTGCAGTTGATAATTTTATACAATCTGAAGAATTCAATGTTGTAACCCGACTTAACACAATAAACGGACAAAGGTACAATCACACGAACATATAGCTCTAAAACGGTTATGTTGCACAATCAATGTAACTATTAATTCTTTTAATGTTCGGTAATTCAATAATGTCGACATTTGGTGAATATATTGTACATCTAGCAGCATTTTACGAGCCAGCTTTGGTATCAATTGCTCAAAATTCTGTCTCACTTAGTTCAATGCACTTTTATACACAAACAAAGACATATAAGTTAGCTAGGATTAATCTAAGTTAAAAAGGACGCTGTGCTAAATGCTCCGTACTTGCTGTCCTACCGTGAATCATTAAGTTGCTATTAGATCTTCTGGTTTCCTAAAATTAAATAGTGTCTTATTAGTCAAAACATTATCTCATGTGCGTTTTGTGTGACCTCTTATGGTGCGCTTGAAACCAGAGATTATATATGTAGCTTGAAGTGTGGTTTATTTACAGATCGTGGTAAAATCTGTTCATGTAGTTTCGGTAGGTTTTACAAAAAGCAATGTGCTCGGGCATTATTTTTTAATTCACAAAGCAAGCACAATTCTCATGACATACTGGTATTATTTGCATGTATTAGGCAAATTATCGTCAAAGCAGGTAGGTTGTTCAATTCTACCAAAACATGACCTACATGTATATGTATATATACATATATCTGTCATGATATCAAAATGGTATAGTATGCAGAACTAACAATAAATAAAAATGCACTAACACATACCGGTATCAATGCAAAAATAGGTCATCTTGGTCTAAACCTGTAGACCCCAAAGTTAAACAAAACATCTTTACAATATACTTACATTAAATTTATCGTTACTGTTTGGGGTGAGAACCGACATTGAGCTGGCCCTTTTCATGCTGCAGGGAAAATAAAATTGAACGAGGCTTTAGCAAGGTTGGTAAATATAGTTTGACATAATTTCATCGATTAAATTTGCCTATTTAAACTCGATTATATCCGAATTCGGATGTTCCAAAACATACATGTACAATGTATATGATTTACTAGATAGAGTTATAATTTTGTCGAATGTTCGTTATATATTACATAGCCATAATTATAAAGCATTTAGAAATGTAATGCCCTTATATTTCTCATATGCGTGATCTAGTCGTGAAGCCACTAATTAGAATGACACGAAGTAAGCCTGGGAGACACTGACGATTTCCGCGTTAAACTTTCTCTAATTATACCACGCCACGCGTGAGGTTTAAATCACGTTACGCTCAATACGATATGATATGGTAATAGTATACACAACAGGTTATGCACTGCACTTTCAAGGTATATTATGGTGATGGAGCTGACAAATAGAATGAGTGTGCACATTGATATTACATCAGCTGTAACATATTAATGATATGACAAATAATTAATTATCTATCTTACAAAATTGTAACTTGTTATTTTTACCTGTTAATACTCTTGTGTTATCACATTATCACAAAACAGACCTACCTGTTGTATAATATGTCTGGCCGGTGATCTTAACTTGCCAACAATTCATTCCAATCTAACTGATAAATATGCCATGCATACCTCAACTGACTTGTGATAACACTAAACAAAACTTTTGATCTGCTGCATATATTATTGTCCCTGACTGATTTCATATGAATTTTGACTTTTTCATTAGGATATAATTTTTGCTGAAGCATCCGATAAAAGATGATTTATTGCTCGCGTTGAGAGTAGAAGCAAAGGTGTTTCATTGTACACATGAATAGATTAAAGAAATCTAATGAAACATAAAGTTGATAAAAAGAAGTTTTGATGTAAATAAAAAGGAATTTGGGAATCCCTTTCTCGTGTTTACCATCAGTGATATTAGCAACTACAGACTATGTAGCAACGGTAAGCACTTCGGGGCCGGTGAAAATCAGACAATGTGGTGATACACTCCCTGGTGTCGTGTTTTATAATATTAATGGGTTAGTTAGAATCTGCACATCGATCACAGCACAACAGGAGTCGACTGTGTCACAATATTCAAACACGTGTAGAGAGGGTAACGTCCTATTTGTGAAAAACAGATGTATCGTATTGAGAACAAACTGTGGGCATTCGTCAACCATGCAGGGGTCAGTAGAATTAGGGCTTGTGGTGATATCGTTTGTTTTCAGACGAGCAGACGACAGCTCGACCAGAACGTGAGCGGAACAGTCTCAAGACAAAGTAGGTGCGTAACGTACGACGCTGCGTGCTTACCTTCCAAAGCCGGAATCATTTGGACCATCTGACTTCCCTTTGATTTTCTGGACAAGTTTTGCGCTGCTACGTCGAATGGAAGCTCTCAGTTTCGAAAATGAGCCGCTTCGCTTTAGCTTGCCACTCTACAGTGTGAAGAGACAAGTCTCACTAAAGGTGTGTGCTGAGTAGAGGGGCTCTACTCAGGCAGCATCACAATTAACATATGCACCATGAGGCTTGGTATAAGGACATATGAACATAAACTCACTTGCTAGATGGGGGCAGAAGCAACACTAGGCAAAACCCTCCCAGTGGGTATTAAAGTCAAATCTAGATACGAAATAGCATGTCTACATACAGCGATGCACACAACAAGTATCGGTGGGATATAGGGCTCTAGGAATAAAGCGATTTGCTGAGATGCTCCTCCCGTCCACAGCAGATGAATCTACGTTCAGTGCATGAGGTGTATATACATGTATATGTTGCAGAGGGTCCCTCATCCCAAACCGAACTCCCTATGCGAAATATCTGAAGAGAGGACTACCCCCGAAACAGATTTAAACTTAAGATGGCCAAACAAATAAATTGTACAAAATTTACAATACTAATAAACTAATCACAATGACGTATACAAAATATAGATGATGATGATCTTTTTAGGGACTTTTTCTCGAATTTATAAATTGACTGTAATGTACTTTTTCTGAGGCAGTATACAGAGCCAACACAAATTTGTGAGTTGAAATGGAAAGTGATAAATATACTTAAGCATATACTTGGCACCCTTGCTTCACACAGAGGGAAATATTTCTACCACGGGGCAAAGATTCAGCCTCAAGAAATAAGATTCTGTTAACACGATTTAGTGTTCATAGTACTAAGTCTTCTTGCAGCAGATCATTGAAAAGTAATTTATATGAGCCAGTATTCAAATTTCATGCTTTGCCTTTGTAATCGTTCGAAAAAATGTGACTTATTTTCACGTTTCACAATGATACAATACATGTCTATGTGAACACATGCAGGCAGGCTATTACATATTTTGTACTGAGGTCATGCATGTGAACACGTTTTAAAAACCCATTTAAATTAATTTTGATTTCGAAAAACTCCGAACGATTAAATCAGATATAAATCTTAACTATAGCATGACAAACGAAAACGAAATAATAATTGAGCGAGCAGTGTTTTTTCTACTGCTTCTAGCTTTTCAATGATTGTGTGATGCACGAGCAGACTTTTTACTTAACACACAAAAATGGTGCTGAGCGAAATCAAAAACATATAAAGACAAGAGTGTGTATGAGTACATTACAGTGCTTCAATAACGTCTGTCTGATAGTAGGCCTTAACAGAGCTTCTGATATATGGATGCATACTCAACGAATGTCATCCTTTTAAAATGAATGATATTAAATGTACAAACATAAAATACACCATGCACCTCTAACCGGAAAATTAGCGTTAGGAAAGCCACAATATGCATCTAATTAGGTCAAAAGTAGAGAATCGCTGAACTAGATGTTAGATTATTACAATT
>JAXGGS010541028.1:0-23065 GCA_035585475.1 Armandia brevis | reverse complement strand
TATATCTTTTAACCAATTATTCACAAAAAGCATACAGACAACCAAGGTCAGAAAATACAGGGTAACGTATAAAAACCCCAAGCAATATCTAAAACTGAGGTCCAAAAGAGATCAACCAAAGAGCATACCGAAGTATATGTTACGTCACATGCTATATTACTAGCAGGCTGTGCATTTTATCATAATTATCATCAGCAATTGATACAATTGTATTTTGGATACACTCTGCTCAGAGAGACACACTTAAACTAGTCCAGCAAGCAATTAGAGCATTATCGACTGCACACGTTCACGTTAAAGATGTTAAATGCAATGGCGGACCACGTGCTCTTTCAATAATCATTAACTACTTCACTCACGGAAAGTAAAATTAAGCAGGAATAGCAGGGGGATTTAATACTATGTACGAGCTGTTAGTTCTTGAACTGATTTAATAGAAAAAGTGTCAACTAATACAACATCGTAAATATCAAATAGCTCCATTATTCAGAAAGCTCTTCATTATTAATAAGCCGAGAAGATTACCAATAGCTCAAACTTTAGTTAAAGAGCCTCGTTGAATAAATGAAATAAATGATACGAATATAATTTCATTACTTTACGCAAGTGGACATTGGCCAGTGACACTGGACCTTATAGAAGACGAAGCCCTGCTCTGAGCAATTTGTAACAGACAGATATTAAATAACATGCACTGAAGGGTTCAAGATACATTCCAATGTGATGGTTATTATTTTTTATTTTTTTATCTTCTACTAAAATAGTCATCGACTCCAATAATTTAATTAAATACTTTGAGCGAAGTTTAAGAATTTAACTTTGTGTCAGAAGAATGAAAGGTGTGGAATGTGTCTTGACTTATGTACTCATACTCACCCCATCTCCGGACCATTCCATGCCGATACTCACTTCGTCCCCCTGGCCTTGGCCCTTCTCGTACGCGACACTATCGAGCGAGTCTCGGCGCACACGATCTTTACTAGCAGAGCGCCTTCGCTCACGATTGCTATGCGGACTTTGAGGATGTTGTTCCTTACCCATGTCCGAGCCTAAAACCTCGGCAATTTTTGTTTGTCTGACTACGTCGAGTGCCTGGATAGAAAGGGAACCATAACAAGATGATCACCATGGTAACACACGTTGGTTGCCGGGGTAATGCTTTGGGATGAGGCGGGCAAGATTGCTACATCGAGCGTATGGACAGTAGAAATAGCAGACAACAAGCTGAGGTAAGAACGGATGCTTGGCACACAGGGAGTAGATGCGTTCCTAATGTCTACGTAAATCAACAAACTAAGTCAAAGCGGGGTCCTTCTATCTTCATAATGGAAACATGCTTCAGCGTTCGACATCTATATGTCTACAAGCATAATCCATTTGTTATCAAAACATAAAAACTGAAGAAAAAACACAATATCGTCTTTTGGTATTGATGGCTTTCTAAAAGGCTACCTAGTAGGCTGATTGTTTTAAGATTAACTGGTACTAGTTTCAGTAGTATTCATACCGTGGCTGACACAGGTATTCGGCTACGCAGCTATTGGTGTAAAGACAGAACTTTAAACACAACATCTAAAACATGCTAGGTAACTTTAACAAACAAGAAGAAGTAACGAAAGGATAGGATCAGAAATATCAAAAGATTTTAGTGAATTTAGTAGGTCCGAGATTGAAAGTGAAGAGAGAGAGAGAGACTATAATGATGAATGATAGAAAATGTTCGAGCGTCGACATTCATGACTGAATTTGAAATTTACTAGCTACGAAAATAACATAACATAACCAAACCTGTTGTGTATACCATACTCACAACATACAATAGATGTAGATACAATATTTGTGACACGGGACTGTAAACACTTACAATCACGCTGCAGTTTGCAGCACCTAAAGTGTGTAACATGACTGAGTGGTACAAGTACTGGTTTCTCTTATATGTAATAATAAACTAGTAAGATACTAGGCAAGTCAACACTACAGCTAGAAAACAGAGAGATTTCTGCAGGATTTGGCCGGTTTTCACAGGATTCAAGTTATTTGTGAGAATATAATTTAAGCTGCACTATATTTCATAACTGGAATCTACCTGAATATTTTCTATTTTATACGAATATACTTGTATAGGTATGTACAACTGAAAAAGTATACGCAGCGGTGCAATAAAGCCTAGTACTGTATGTACACGGATACTGGCTTCTTGAAAGTGAACAGACTCTGAAAAGACTCGTCTGATTGAGTAGTATATCTGTATCAGTATAAAGCCTACGGTGCGCTTATACTTACGTTTCTTCTTGACCTCATGGCGCACTCCTCCAGGGTCTCCGCAGCTTCATATTTCCCTTGTCTCCTGTAGAGGGCACCAAGGTTCTTCAATGTGGTAGTCACCGTGGGGCTGCAAGGAGACGACAAGGGCAAAAGTTAGACATCTTTCAGTCAAAGAGTAACGAAATGATCCGATTGTAACTAAGAATATGTAAATTAAATTCAATTATCATATACTGACACACAGTACAAACACATATACGTGTGCATATACTTCATACAACAACGATACTAAAATGTGTGTGTAAAATATAATTTAACTCTTATGAAGTGCCAATCGACGAATACTGAACATGCTATAAATATATTATAGTCTATTTAATTAAATTGGCTATTCTTAAATGATATAAATCACGGTAATTATAAACCTAACGTTGTGAACAGCCCTATATGTAGCACAGCCAGATGTTTTACTCCCAATTTAAACCCTAATTGACCCTTGGTCAGAAAGTTAGAGAAGCGGTAACCATGCCAATTAGCAATGATTAAAACATTAAACTTAACAACAGTGGCAAAGTGTCCATATACCAAAAAGGAATTCCCTTAAATCTTATGAGATAACTTAATTGCTTTCACTTAACTAGTCCTTTCAGTAACCATAGAAATAAAATGGTCTTACTTTCTCTACTCATTAGAGATGTTCACAAATGATCAACTAAAATAAAGGAACAAAAGATGCAAGCTACCGTAAGGTGGCTGACCTGTCTACTTTGGCTGCTTTATGCCAGCCGCCGTAGTCACCATATGGAGTGTTGTCTTTAGGATATTTTCCCTGCAAGTAGATAAAACACATTGATTATATATACATAAATATATGGGTAGATTTCTTAATTTGGGAGGTGCAAATTTGACTAGCTTAAATATCGACGACTGTGAAAATGGGGAATTTCATAAGATGAATGAAAAGTGCTTCGTAATAAACTATAAAACAGCCATATTTTTTCAAGCAAGCATACTCTTACTAACTCTTATTTACATACATGTAGTTCCAAAAATAAATTTGTATCAACTTGTAACAAAATACAAACATAGCCCCCAAGCTGTCATCGTAGACGGATCATCAAAGAATACACAGCTCATGATGTAAAATTGCGTGATATGAAGCTTCTGATTTAGACATGCAGACAGTAAGGCCAGACCTCTGGATTTCGTGAAAGATACTGGCAAGCAATCAAAAGACGTGACTCCAACTTAAGTTACTAAAGGAAATATCCTAGTCTACCATGGGACTCACACTCTCAGTTTTATCAAGTAAATTCCGCGCTTCAAGTTCAATGGCAATCATAGACTCCATTCCCAGCTGGGTTAAATGTTTGTATTTTGTCACCTGTCATGCCATGAAAACACGTAGCAAACACAAACTTAACGTAAAATGATCAACACATAAAATAAATAGGGTGCTCGGATGATGATAACACGAAACGTGGACGCAAATTGACTTCTTAAGACACGTGTTTCAAGGATTCCTGACTACATGCACTTTGAATACAATTTACTATACTAGACGGATAGAGAAGGTATTAATTACTTGTGAAATTCTGTCTATATTTTAGTTCACCACTTAACCAACATACTCAATATTAATAGGATCTAAACTAACATGCTATTTAAGCCACAAGTAAAATGGACTTGTTTATAATTGTTGTTAATCATTCGATTTATGCAACTGAAAACACATGTGTTCAAATGGTCTAACCTTATTTTCCTCACGTTCCTCTGCTTGCATCCAAATGGGCTTATTGTCACCTGGGGGAGAGAAGAACAAATTACCAAATGTGATTGATTAATGTATTTGAGTATTTAACTATGAAAATGGCATACGAGTAAGAATCGCAGCAGAATTACGAAGACTTACCATCGACTTTTCCAAACTCTTTTTCGTGCGCCCTTGTAAGCACCTCTTTGTATAAGGTTTCGGCCTGCTTATACTTTCCTTGTTTAAGATAAGCTGAAGCCTAGATAGTTTTTAGAACAGGACTGAGTCAGTAAACTATCAAATATGCAAGAAATAACGATATTTACAGACATAAGAGATTTTCTACATCGTAAACTTTAAAATTCATAATTTCGAAGAAAAAATTAGGATACATGTGTACAATTTGTATATGAACGACAACATTTGGTCTCAAAGACGTACATGGCTAAAGTGCATGACTGATATACATATAAATGATGCTAGAGGTGATTTAAATTATGCGCACGACTCAGTATGACAATACCGCATACATGCATATATAAAATGAAGAGCTCAAATAAAGTAGCCCATGCAGTCAAATGGCTTTTCTTACCAAGTTATTTTTTGTTTTAGCTACATTGGGATCATCTGGTCCTAACTTTCCCACATAGATGTCTAGTGCACGTTTATAATATTTCTCCACCTGGTGGTTTCAAAATGGAAGCATTTAGACCAAATAAAACACGAGACTACGGCATGCGATATGAGCAGCCCTACATGCAATTTATATAATTCTGCCCAGTCTGAAATAAAACACGTTGTGCTTGCGCGCAGCTCAGTGCATCCATCGACTCAAGCAACTCAAATATGAAATTACTGGAAGCAGGGTATCTCTGAAATAAATGCCTTAATTAATCATGCAGCTCCCGTGAATAATACCGAATTCACTTCACGCCTTACCAGGTTGTTCTTAGTTTTTGCGACATTAGGGTCGTCAGGGCCAAGTTTAGTTTCATATATTTCGAGAGCTCTCTGATAGTACTGTTCAACCTGATGATACATTTTGGCCGAGTAAGATATTCAATAATTAATGTAAACGTTACGAGTCTAGCTACTGATGGTCTCGTTCTTTAGAGAATACGCTACACTTAGAGTAAAATCGATTCACAAGAATTTCATTTCAGTATATCGTGATACAAGTGGGTTTATAATGATCGATATTTGTATGTCATGAGTAAATGTATATATTCTATACCACTAGCAGTATAACGATCAATGCTACAGAATGAGTAATTGGAAGTTTGTATGAGCACAAACGGCATAAACAGTTTACCTCCTCGTATTTTCCTTGGTTCTGACACAACAGTGCCAGATTGTTCAATTGTTTCGCAACATCTGGATGATCTTTTCCTAAAACCTAGAAATAATAACAAATCAAAATTTACGATTAACTAATATGAGTAATCTGGGATTATGTGTATATATATATATCTATCAGGGAGGATCAGTATACGAATTTATGAAATATGTTACCTTTTCTCTGATTTCTAAAGCCCTCTTACACAGAGGCTCAGCCTCCTTATACTTCCCCCTCTTTCCATATAATACGGCTAGATTATTCAAAGTGGCAGCTACCTGTTATCAGAGAGGTTTCCATTTGACGAATGACTATTACGGTTATTACGGTGATCAAGTCTTCCTTTACAATTAGATCGATTCATTATTTGAAGTAAAAAACATGCAAATCATAATCAACATTCGTTATGGTGTACTGTCGATTACTATAATGCTCGAGGCTAAAAGAGTGTATTGCATCTTCTACAAACTATATAATTCTATTGTGCACTTGTGAAGCACTCTCACTACAAAAGTATGTTACAAATTGTGTTTCATATCGACGCAGAAAATCAGATAAACGTATGCTACATGATGTGTTAATAACTCACAGCAGGGTGGTCAGGTCCCAGTGTTTTCTCACGGATCCCGAGAGCATCATTTAGTAAGTTTGCAGCCTCTTTATATTTACCCTGGTCTCTATAGCCAGCAAACGAGTTAGCAAGTAGGAAAGAGATGAGAAACGGATTTAATTGAAAGATATTGAGAGAGTCGTCGTGAAATTGTTAAATGACACTGTCAACCATCAAAACAATTGTTTAGCCATACAAATCCATGTATATTCATATAGTAGAACTTCTTTGTATTGATGGATGGCAGATATAAATATACACTGGTGAAAAAAAGCTTTTTCCCTGCAGAAAATATTCACTATGGTGCATAGTGAAACACAGCATAAATACTTGTACGGTATCTATAAAGTTAGTAAACATGAAACCCCTTTCATTGTGTAGTTCAGTACTAAGGTCAGTAGCCTAGATCAACGCACACTATGTGATTAGGACTCTCAAGAAGAATCATCTATAAGACGTAATGACGACCAGTCTTAAAACGGCACTCACTGCAGGGTGATCATAACCCAATGTAGTCTCGCGAATATGTAGGGCATCTTGTAACAGATTGCCAGCATCTTTATATTTGCCCTGGTCCCTATGCGAACCAAATATGTTAAATACGTAGCATTTTGATCTCCATTCTTTGCGAAATTCATTGCAAATAACCATGTTTTAAAAGTACACATCATACCGGGATGATCGCCCAAAGTTTACTGTGAATGGATCAACTGAGGAATGATGTGGAGCTCACCTATATACAAGTGCTAAAATATTCAGCATGGTTGCGACATCAGGGTGATCATGACCGCTGGTTTTCTCCAGGTCCTCGAGGGCCTGTTTACAGAGGGGCACAGCCACCTCATAGCGGCCCTGTGAGGCGTACTGTATGACTAGGTTGTGGAGGGTGCGCAGACGTGCAGGGATCTCGTATCCACCGCTGGCAGCCTGCGCCATCGCACTAGGCTGTGAGGGTGACAACACTGAAACCAGAATAATGCAAACAATTAATAAATGTTCAGTTTTACAAGTACATTATTGAAAAGATGTTTATTGTGATACTTACCTGTATCGTGGACTATTAGGCTCACTGATAACCCGAATTTTAAACCCCAAATAACAATATATGGCTACCCTAAAATGGTTCTCGATCATAAGGTCGCATACTCCCAATATAAGTATGAAGAAAGTAAGCCTTATAGTAAACGAGGTTTTAATCAAATGATCGTTGGTGGAAGTAACCAAATTGATACTTACGTGTACCTTCGGGGTTTTGTTCGTCATCATCTTCCGGGAATCCAAGATCTAAGTTCTGTGATGATGTATCACTTTCTTTCTCCTGACCGTCTGTCTGTAAACGCGAGAGATTCAAATGCTCGTAATTAAGCACAACTTAAATTATTTTAAAAAGCTACACCTTAAACCCGAAACAAATTGAAACTACATTACTTTGCATTAGACACTTACCGACTGATTATCACCATCATATTTTTTCATTTCATTCATAAATTCGAGATGCTTTTTCTCCTCCTCTAGCGTTGCTACCCGTTGTTCACTTTGTTGAAGACGTTGCTGTGTATTTGCTAATTCATCTCTTAACCAGGCATTTTCTTGACATAAACGCCGCACCTGGGCTCGAAGCTTCTGTTTTTCTGCTTCCACATATTGTAAATGATTGGCCAAAGCCATCATAACCTGCAAATGTTACATATATCCATATGTAATTCCTGATGAATGGCATTTTAGCTGGCATATCAGTTAAGATAGACACATATACATGTACGATTTTTAGGGCAAACGTTCTGCACCATTACTAACGACTTAAATATAATATTTGTCCTACAATTATTTCAAATGCGTATTTCTAAAAACATATTGAACAATACTACATGTATTTGTTTATTGCTGACAATACTGAATAAACATGTAAATTGGATAAGTTGCGGTCATCACTACCTCAAACGCCTGCCATAAAGTATAGTAGCATAGCTTCCGAGCCCCATTCCATGCTATTAATATTACGGAAGTATGCATCATTGCTGTAGGCAACAAAATGAGTCATTCTTTTAGTCTGTCTGCAAGTCGTCTCCACGGAGCATGCATGGAAGAAAAACCCACAGAGCGGCATTGCCCGGTAGTTAGGCTGTTGAGATATTGACTCGCGTCTATCGAGGGGGGCGTAGATCATGGCATCTCGCACAGTATCCCATGGAGATACTGTCTACACCAACTACATGTACACCAACCATGAACCAGGCGATGTATACAAACACATATACATGTAGCTTGTACGTTATAATAAATGTACACGTATGCATGCTACACATAGGGCTTAACATAGATCTGCCTCCGCAAATCTGACTATCATTCATCAGTTCCCTTCCTCTCCCTGTGGGAAGTCGTATACACGTGCACATTATGGTTCTTTAACTTCAATACGCCCTCTCGCGATAGACCCTAAAAGCATTTAACTGATTTAGCATCAACAAAGATCCATAATGCATACACAATATTTCCTACATGGTGTATCGTTGTATACACTAAGGGACGGCAACCGACAACTGGTTTAATGCAATATTGCTCTCCTCTAGCTGCGTTTCCTTCTAAACAGATTATCAGGAAATTGTTCGTCGTTTCTCGGTTATATTTTGTTTACATGGTGCACCCTGAGCTGGCTAGACAGACAATTTCAAGGGAGCAGAGCACTAATATTTCAGCAGCGCTCAACAGGTCTCGCAGTCGAGTCATGCACCGACTCAGCTATAAAACATATTATCCTCGTTTCTAGCACTCCATAGGCACAAATAAGCCGCCAATTCTAGATGCTACAAGCGGGTGGCGGAGATTTAGTGCAGCCACGTCAATAACCAACACCGATTCACTTTCCAATAAGCGTGCAGTCATAGCACTCCCGTTTTAAACTTTCTAACCCTCGACTTATTTCACGCAAAAGAGAGTGCATTTGGATTTAGACTATTTGTGATACATATCGATCGCCTGTGAATAATGGGATGAAAACAGAGCCCGGTGTAGTTAAAAGGACCTTACCTGTGATTCTCCTAAACCGAGTTCGATCATTTCCAGTTGCTTCTTGAGGATATTTGTTTTCTCCTCCACCAGGTTGGTATCACCCTTTTCCTGCTTGATTGTCTTCATGGACGACAACAAGCTGTTGAGAATCTGGTGGTGCTCATTTTTTAACGTATCCAGACCCTGCACCACGGTCTTGGTGTTGGAGATTATGTCCTCCTGTGAGAGGGCCGTCATCTTCCCGATCTCTTCAATCTTCTTTCTGGAGAACAACAAAAATATCACATTGTAATCGAGGAGTGACGGATAGGCGGTAGATTTGTCTCGTTAGCTGGCTTTAGCTTTAAGAAAGCCGATAAAAAAAGCCTAGTCACGACAAAATCACGTGGATAGTGTTACATGTTACATATTGTTGGGAGTTTGGGTGGACACCGACATAAAGATGAAAACGAAAACACGCTGTTGAATATGGCAATTCTTTCCCTATTAAAGATGATATCACGTAATTTGCACTGCTTTTTTTCAAACGTTTTGCCTCCAGCATTGATTATCTGTCCACCTCTCAATTAAGCTCGTCTAGCAAAGAAACTGACCATCAAAGGCTTAACATAAAGGCTGAGGTCAGAGCAATTAGGCACTACAGAGGTGGCTCACAGACACCTTAGATAAAGTACTCTCTGTCTGTCCGGATTCATTTCACCAAATACCTATGATTTGACATACGGACATGGTAAAATAATAAACAACTGCTAAACCACCACAAACTCTCGAGTCGTGTATCCTTCAGAGAGGTTGTAAATATAGCACCCACTAGAACAAGATAACCACAGGAGATGCACCAGAGCAATCTCGTCATCTTCTGCATCACTTGGTGGACATATTTGTTGGTATTGAAATTACTAGCTCATAAATGTTGTCAACGTTCCTAATGAATCCTTCTCAGAGCTATGAGATGCTACGACAAGTCACATTCTTTTAAGTAAACTGAAATGCAGCTGCAAGAATCCCTAAGATGTCTCATCCGGGATACGATAACATCGCTATTCGATTTAAATAAATTTCAAGCTTCAAGGTGAAGGTAAAATATAAAAACTACAACGTTGCAGATCTGCTAAGGTATTTATAGAAGACTTTCGTATTACGTCATCTGATTTGGATCAATATTCAATATGCCGGTAGACTGTGTTTCTTCAGGCAGCCAAATAAAACTAGTAACGCCGCTTTCCTCGATTACAAGCAGACAAATTTGGATCAACATCAGTTCTAGGGTTGAGAAAGGACAACGTAACGTCTCATAAACCCTGCTATTCGTAAGTAACGCGACGCAATATCCAAGTGAAGACTAATGAGAGGCTATAGGGGCACCTGTATCGACATGTTTATCGGGTGAAGCAAATACCTCGGGCAGATAAGACTAGTCTGGGATCATTCTCGCTCTCTTTCATATATGCTCTGATATTCACAAGAGTATATGTTACATCAATTTCCCTACGCTTTTATATACTCGGTAACCATCAGAGCCCTCGTGTAGGTTTCATCGATTGGCCGCGTGAAACGAGTACTTGATGTGCACACGCACTGATGAGCTGCATTATTGATAATATCCCTGCATTGGTTGGAATAAAGGATGGCGATATTGAGGGCGATATTGAGAGATTCGCACTTGTTCACAATGCACAGCTTGCGTTGAGATTGACACAGCAAGCAAACTAACACGTCTCACCGCGGCTATCTAAATATCTCACCGTTTCTGGAAAAAATTCTTCACTTGCATCATTTCGGCAGGCTGGCGTATTCACATTCTATACAAAACCTCTCCGTGTTCTATTTATCAGTGATGTTGTCTAGAAACGTGACGTATCTGTTCATCCCCAGAAAAAAAGGGAAGTTTACCCCGGGCTTACAGAACGACAACGACAATGCTTTTCATCGGTCGCACCAGCCAATATTAGCCGAGTATCCATGTAAATAGGTTGAATCACAGGAAAGAAGCAGCCTCCGTATCGAATGCTCGACAGTACATTGAATGTATAAGCTGGGGGAATGTATGATGAGAACTCTACGACGTGTTCTTCTTCCACATGTTCAAAGGCACCGCCGCCTTCTTGGCATTTTTATGGAAAGTGTTACAAACGACAGCCTCTTCAATATCCTATTCAATGCCGCTGAGCATCACTATATCTTAGAGTTTAAGAAATTTTCACTTTTCCTGTGACTGTGATTTACACAGAGTGCGCCTGAGTTGCTGGGTTAACACCATTTAGAAAACACACTAATCCTTCCCGCTGGTGTTTTTCTAACGAACAGCCCGAGTGGCACACAACACAATGACTCTATTGTTGTCCGCTTCTCGGCCCTGTCCAACACTCTAATGACAGAAATGAACAATGCTCCATCCGACCTCGCTGGGATGATGCAGATTTTGCTTGTCTGCGTCTGCTCCGTATCAAAGCTTAAATAACCAGGGACATTATAGTCGAATACTAAATTATCCCAGCGGTAAATTGTATCCCCTGTCAGCTAGGAGCGGGTCTGCCTTGAATGAACTTGACAAGGCCGCACCGGATTCGAGTCTGCTATCCTGCAGGAGAAACCTTTAAACAAGGCAACTTATCCATCATTCGATTATTCAACTCCCTTCTATCGCAGAGTTTTAATGCATAAACCTAGAACGGTCTGCGGAAAGAGTCGCCCGTGGCTGGGGATGTTGTAAAAGCACGCGCAGATGAGCTTCCCTCGATGTCGATCCCGGTAATACCAAGAGATGAGAAGGAACAATACACATGTCAGCAGCCGAGCACCGGGTGCATATGAATACCAGGAGTGCACGGTGTTTGTGATGCATCTGAGGTGCACCCGCGGAGGTGAGCCAAGGGGTGCAAACAATCTCTCACACCGACAGCATCCCCTCTCCCCGTGTTTAATAGATACGCACTCCTCCTGCTTCCCACCGCCAAACCTCAGCTCGGCCGAGGAGAGGAATGCTGAGCGCGGATTTTATCGCGGGCAAATCTCCATCTCCGATCGGTGAGAGACTGACGAGCGACCATCGGTGTGGTTTACCCCAATCATAACAATTCATCCGGGCCCTCCCTTTCCCCGAAATTCCGGGCGGGTTCCCGGCGAGACTAACCTCATCACGGTGGGGGAAGAGGAGGAGATGAGGGCTACCAGGGTCGTGTTAGAATGTCACCAGGAGATGAGAGCCAGTCTTAGCCACTTGTCATGATAAATCATCGTTAGAATCACTGATAATTTATCTGAAATATCATTCCGCAGCGAACAAGCCTATTGCTGAGTGATTATTCACATTTGTTAGGCTAACCGAAGCATGAGGAAAATTGATAGTGAGAAGCGACAACTAAAAATCATTTCCTGCGCAGAAATATGGCTTATCAGCAGACTTCCGCCTGAAGTACCACTTGGTGCAAAAAGCAGATGGAACTAATGCAGTTTAGTTGCTAGGCAGGCTCGGATGCATTTAATGATAAGGGATCATTATAAACGGAACAGCAGGTGAGGCCAGTAAGGCCGACCTCAGGTGTTAATGTCGAGACATTGCCAACATATCATTCATCCTCGTTGACAATCAGCAACGCGGCTGAATCCCTGCTTCTCTATTACCTGTCCACAAAAAACCGCGTGTGCCTAATCTTATGACAAACATGGCAGTCGCCCAGACGAATGAAAACCCCTGATTATTTTATACCGATGACATTTACAAACCTGGCACGCGCAAAACAAAAACCGTCAAACAAAAGAATGATATCGTCTGTTTACTATCCCACGGCTTTACGACGAGTACACGAAAGGAGAACTAATACTGGCCCGATTATTTTGTGTTATATACGAGACGAGCCTGATGTGGAGATTCACCAAGGTGACCTCAAGCTGGTGCTGTTGCTTGGCTTGAGTGATCACGGAAGGCATAAATCTCCATTCACAAAGGGCTCGTCAGCCGGCCGGCCTAGCACAATACATAAAGCCGGCTCTATGGTACCACGTCAGGCAATCACCGGCATCAGCAGCCGATCCAAACAAAAACACTTGGGTACCTTCGTCAGGACTAATCGAACAGGTCGATACGCAGCATGAGTATGACATAATCCGCGTCGTCGTCTGCTCGGGCTAATATTTACTGGCGATTCCCGGCCGCTAAGACGTGAAATTCGATGAAAATACTCACATTTTGTACGCCCGCATTGTATCTGTGGCCATATTGGATGCATTTGACACCAGACAGTCCGACGCCACAGGTGAATTATCCTGGAAACTCCTCACAAGTTCCCATTAACAATTAATCAGCAAAAAATGTCACAGCCAACCAGCGGCTTTCACTGATCACAGTGAAACTAATGCAACCGAAAGGACAAAACCGGCGTAAAACCGCCGTAGTTTTTCTAGCTCCCCGTTCCGTTCGATATCCAGCAAGAGCAATCGCTCTTTGTGAGGCAGATGCTGTTAAATGTCCACATCAGTACTCGGTCTAGACAAATGGACACTGTTTCGTGCATGCGAAATCAAATCTGTTGGGCCGAGGCAGTAATGACTCATACAGACATGAGCCAGCCAGCGCCAGCCAGAGCTCCCGTTTATGGTCAAGACAGTAATAGGGTTGAGGCAGAAGGAAGGGGAATCAGGCAGGGCATACGACCAAGCAATATTGGTGACTACATTAAAGGTCTGCACAATGTGCGCAGTATCACGAGAGCACTGCCGAGTCTCACCACGTCAAAGAAAAAAAAACTCAACAGGCCAATAATCCCACAGCACAATATCTGCTAATTTTATCGCAAAACAACACACAATTGCATATAAAAGACGTACATGTACACATATTCAATCATGGAATACGGGAGCCTGAAGTCACACATATACATATACCGGTACACATACATAAGTACGTCGATTTAAAATGGCTAGAAACGGTATGTACCTTTCTCTCATGGCTTATCCAGAACAATAGAGCAGCTCTCTGGATCTAAAGGCTCCCGCTGACCGGACAATATCACAACTAAGTTCCCGGTAAATAAGGAAAACAACAATAAATGCAGTGAGCGATTCCGTCAGCGCAATCCACCTGTGTATGCGGAAGGGAGGCTGATGCTGATGTTCATGTTTTGCATCACACACATTATTAATGCAAGTGATGTCACTGCGTGCTTAATATGGAAGTAGCAGGCGAAGGGAAGCAGCATTTATTATGAGCATCAGCCGGCGCTTAGCGCTTCACTCCAAACAATGGTAACCGGGTTTGGGAGGCTAGACCTGATCCCCGAGAGGGTCTGAAGCTATTTGAGAAGATCGAATAGATCGGGAGTTGTGAGTAACAGCAATTCCAAAGAGGGATTTACATAAACTGTTGGCATGCTCGGGCTGTCGCACAGGGTTTAGTATTATGACGGCGGATAATCAGCTGTTAAAGAGTCTGCGGCGTCGGTTTATCAACCCGCTGACAGGGAGGCGATTGCTCGCGAATATGTGTCGATCCTCGATACATTTACTCGCCGACCCGTGAAGTGAGACCCGGACCGGCGCAAGACACACGGCCTGGGCCCAGCATCGAGACCTAGCACGGGCGAGCTGGATAAGAATATTCACTCGGACCGCATATCGATTTGCCGAGCAAAATCCCACATCCCGGCTGCAGTGTACAGCCTGAGTTGGCAGAGCTTCATCACGGCACATGAATAATACATGTAAAATAAATCGGCAGTCTAGGAGGCCCGTGCCGTCATCGCCCTGGGGCTCCCAACAATGGTTCATAACCCCTCTCTCAGCGTGGCGCCATTGTGCTGGGTGTAAAGGACAAACTAACCGCGGTGTTGACGACAATCGCAGACAGATGGTTATTCTATTGATGCGAGCACCGAGGGGTCAACTCTGAGAATGCTCCAGAGCTGTTACAAATGTCTTGTTAATACAGCTAGTGGACATTAGTGACACGCAACATTCGCGCACATAACTAATATTTGTTTGTGTTGACGGTCACGTTATCATGTTTGCCTTCAAATTGCAAATCTCGGCCACGATAGTTTGAAAGAGTAAGATATTTCAAATGAAATTCGAACTTCATGCCACTACAAGTATATGTACGGCAGTATTAGCATGCACATTGTATTATGATGATTTGCTCTTGACATACTACTTCTCCCATAGTAGCAAATTCTAATTCATTTCAATATACCGGTATAGGTTAAATGGTAAAGAAAACCAAGAGCAAAAGTGTGAATTTTACATCAGAATAGATATAGGTTATGCGGCCACTTCTTGCCTCACTTCCTTGTGTTTCAATGTCTATTGCAGCAATTTGACAAACTTAGCTGGTTAATGAGGTTAAACGTAGAAGGAGGCGTGGCAGGTACATATGAGGGCATGTACCTGATGTACACAGTTTCTCTGACACGTAACGATTTTATACATATCTGATATAGTCGAGAGTAGACAGCAGTTTGCCAAGTTAGTTTATATACACACTCACAATCAGTAAAATGGCTTGTTGCCAATGGCAAAATGGTAATAGGCAATATATGCTATTCATCTTACATAGTGCCCTATGGTAAATGCAAAGACCATGACTTGAAAATAACTCCATTTTCTACTTGAAAGAGAACTGATAAGACATTCCAAGAACAAAAATGCAATCATTATTCATATGTATGTTATATGGCATAATTCCACAAAAAAGTACATGTACATGTACATGTGTGAAATTGTGGTCATTTATAATTGCACACCACCGAAGATCCCTTGCTACGCCACCAGTCCATTTGAAAACAGAATGACAATAAACAACATTTAATGATTGCCCACACGGACCATTTACCTTTCAAATCTTGTAAATGGGGTTAAAGAGCCACATACCTTAACGCGGTTCAAACAATCACAATAGGTGAGAGTGGTAATTACGAATTCACCTGACACATTTTTCGTTTGTCTATAACAAATATATACACTACCTTACACACGATATAAAGGCTGGTATGCATACGACACTTACCCACTATTCAAGCCTTTTATTATAACAAAGCAATATTGACTATCATTGTACCGGTAATCCCAAACTTCATTGAACTGCGTTACGGCATAATAGGGGCGAGTAAATGACCGAAATTGACTTGCAACGTAGTTCATGACGTTTGATTGCAAGCACGAGGTTAAGGGATTAACTCACGGCAGATATGCAATAACCGGTAGTCTAATTCACAATAACTAAAATGCAACATTTCTCATACATTCGCCTAGCAGTACTCTTTCCTTTAAGCGTAAAAATTCGTTCTAAAAAGTTACATTTTGCTTTTAAAATCCCTGACTTCTGAATAAAAGAAGCATTTCATATACATCATTTTCTTACCTTCTATCATCATCCAGCAATAGACTAGACATAAAGCTGTGGTTATCCGTTTGTGAATTAGCCATGTTGAAATATACCTAAACCACAACTATATAATTACACTACGGCACATATGTCATACGTGGGACACACACGGAATGGGTGTAAACGGCTTCGTATTCTCAACAGGCCTTATTTCCTTTCACGAAGAGTCGACATGCTGTGATTCCGTCAAATCATGTGTTCTAAACTTAGGCAAGCGATTCCTCTTCGACTCTTGTTTGTGGAGTGACACATAAAGATCCAATGCAAGGATCAAAAAAGAAATGCCACGCTTTCCGTAACACTGAGAAATCACACGCGCTGCAGCACTACACTGTATTTATATTTGCACTACGACTGTATTTAAGCGACCATATAATAGCACATATATAGTCGAGTATACATCATCAAATTCAATAGAACGTGGTACAGGTTGGCAGTTAAGGACCACTGTCACTCGCTTCACTTCGCATAAAGGACGACCGAACCCCGTGACAAGCGGGATGGCAACTTAACCACGGTCAACCATTCCACACCTGAGCAAACGTCAATCACTGATGATGAACTGTCCAACATAAGGTTTACGTACACGCCTACAGTCAGCAGAGCGATTCATACAAGCCAATTATGCTGTGAATAGTCATAATCACATGAACGTAGCTGTATGCATAGGCTTTATTCAAGGCACACGCATAGTCCAATTGTCAACACGTAATACTGCTAGTTATTGATGCAGGATGAGGCTATCAAGCAGGTTTCCTCGGTTATCATCACATTAAATACCTGGATATTCGCATTCAATACATCGTATTTGCATTCACATGCAGATCACGATGTACGATGATTTCCGGCTCACGCTGGTCTTCAAAATAAAATCTCACGTCATTCACTTCTCAACATATCCCCCTCCCCCCAACAAAACAAAAGAATGCAAACAACAAAATAAATAAAAAATATATCAAACTTTGGCGAACCATGTATACATAAAAACAGCTACGGCCAAGTTTACTTTGATTACTAGAAAAGCCTGTCTTCATTGTCACAAGTAAAACATGTACATGTACATTAGGAGCTATCTAATCATCTTAGTCGACCAATCAATCAATGACAACTTGTGGTCAAGCTGATTGCTAGATTTTGGGTGCTAATTCACTAATCGTGATGATTAAAATTGAGTTGAATATACTCTACATAAAAAGTCTGTCGAACGTTTTGATATACCCTGGACAACTTATTCCGGTATAGATCATAACATTACTATGGTTCACAACAGTAATGCACAGCACACCATTAAATTTAGATTAATGCAGGGCATGGTAACCGACGAAAGAAAGCTTCGGTGGTCAATAATTCAAAGTAGTTGTTGAACTAGGGTAGCTGCTCGATTGGCATGAGCCCATGGGCAGCCTCATCGACTTTGCGGAAAACATGCCTGACAGCTATCACTGTATACTACTCGAAATAACAACTGAGTAGTACCACATGTGGGACAACTATGTTTATAAATCATAGATGGAACTAATAAATTGGGCGACATATTATATAGGCAAGCTGAATTAAAATCCTTCAGAACATAACTTGTGGAAGGGCATTCGTATGCTTGAAAAATCTGGAGTTTCTGGCGGGCATATACAAAGTGTCCATATCCAACTCAAATGCGTTTGGGGACAAACCGATTTGAGCGACCTTAGCTCTATGCGGTATCGAATTTTCCAGGCAATATTTCGATTAAGTGACATGGTATAAAAGGCCCGTTCAGCTGAAGCCAGTACTAGTCGTATTCACCGAGATGACATTCTAGTTTTTGCTTACTCGTCAGATATCCAAACACTACCGAGAGCGGCCGGCTCCACCCAGCCTTCGATGGGGGCAACCGGCCAGAATGAACGGTCTCTCTGGGGTAAAGTATTGTTGATATACGTTCATTCATTGAGAGCAAACAAATATCTCTGTGCTCTACACTGAGTGGATACCAAAGTGTTGCTGTTAATTTTCAGTTTTATCACCTCCATAAAAAAGAGTATGTTGCTAATATCACTGGGAATACCAGGGCGTGTTCGTAAAAGCTTGTGGCTTTAATCAAATTGTAGATGCAGATAATGACTGATGATTGTATCTGTCGAATGTTCAATGGCAAATTATCAATACTAATGCATTTGCAAGTTCTCAGATTTATCAATCTTCAAATCGATTGCATCGCGAAGAAAAGAAAGATCGAGTTTGAGCGGCCGCCTGGTATTTTGTTTTCACTCTGCTCGCTCGACTACCCCGACTGTAGCATAGTCTAACCAAGGATTGTTTGATTTTTAAAGTTGAGTTACATACTTTAACCATCCAGAGTAAGCTGCCGATGAATGACGCGTCCAAGATCCTTCCAAACTCGCCGAAGACGTCCAGGAGTCGAGACTCTCTATGCTTGAGTCCATCCTAGGTTAGTCCACAAGTTATCAACCATAGCAGTTCTTATCATTAAAGGCAAGCTGTTAGAAAACAGTAAGTGATAAAAGTCTTTGTACTCAGTTTACATGTACTAACACTAATATTTGGTACCTTCATCGCGGAATATTTGTTCATGAATGTTGTGGAAGATAAAATATACGCATTGGACAACAGGGTTCCTACACGAGTATATCAAAATCGAATCGACCAGGTACCAATCACAATACACTTCCATGATGACATGGAAAACAATTAGGTAGCTGTCCGATGAAACGAAAGACGAGGCTCAAGATCCTGACAAAAAGCAGAAACATGGCAATGCAATATGAAACTAGATTGGTGCAATATTGCGGAATAAGTGAGAACTAACCGCATCATCTGGTCTAGACAGGGCTACTAAACAACAAATCTCCGGTACATCTCTCGCAATCCTAGGATGCGAACGGACGGATTTAAAGATTAACCTTCACGTTTGTTTTACTTCACAACAGAAAGCCTGATGGATAACCTACGATAAACCACCCAGTCTATACAAAACAAATCAGGACATCCATCCAATTACAACTAAAGGCCGAAGCGTACTGCTGAACGGCAGCGAAAGCGCGGCTTTATAAATCTGTGAGGTTGGGATTGAAACCAGAGCCCACATTGCCGCCACTCGTGTGTGCGCAAACCAGAAAGGAAACAAAGCTGACTGGAAGAGATGGAAGACACTGGAAAGCAAACCGATCGGAAAAGGAAGAGGAACGCAGATAGCAGCCACTGAAAACATACCGCAAACCAAACCGCTAGATCCTGAATAAGCAATGGAGTCCGGATGAAGCCCTGGCATTTAACCGCATCAATCATTAAATTCCGAAGATATTAAAGCGCAGCCTGGTGCATCAGCAGGACTGGAAGGCCAACGTACACGAACAAAACTTTTGGACACGTTTACCGGGGTAGTTAAAAACGACATACATACATGTATATTCACGTGTAGCTTGATAAACGATCCTCTATGAGCATCCACTGTGGGTGCATAACGAAAGAACAGTTGTTACGTACATATATCGATTAATTGGTTTAGGCCTCGATTTTAGAGATCGATGAGCATTTCACGTATTTTTTTGTTATTTGTCTCCTAATCATACTATCATAGCATGTGACTTCAACGATCGGCGCAATGACTCATACATTGATTTCTGCCGCAGACATGGCGCTGAGAGGGTTCCCTGTTGCTGAGCTGAGGTGAATAATTCTGTCTGACCCCATGTGAATCATGCCGAGCGAGCCAAGGACAACCCGCCATCCGGCCATAGCCACTCTACATACATAAACTGGAGAGCACTTCTTCGATAATTGGCCAATCATTTTAGGACAAATTTCTGTCTCCTTCCCAATCTGTAGCATATAATTTACTCGCTTATCGGGTCAAGAAGGCAGCTCCGAGAGACTGAGGCTGAATGCAGCCGGGAGTGGGTTCGGGTCCAACGCTTGTGTCTGACAATCTGAGGCAATCTCCTGACGGGGATTAAGATGCTGACAATTGTAGATATTCGATACCTCTATGAGACGAAAATCAATGCATTCCCAACATGGCACGTTATACTCACAGGACTATCTCTAAGTTTGATATATCTAAAACACGTTCCCACGTAGGAGATGTTCTCGTAGGAACATTGTGCAGAGGGTACATCAGAGATAGAAAGGCGACGTTATGGGATGTGAGAATCAATGCTCGTTTGACTTAGGGCTAACTTGCTGCCTGTCCCCATAGCTTCGGCTATCTGTACCCACTAAAAATCAATAAGTTTCTATCACATGAAAAGGACCATCAGTTTTCCTGCCACTTGTGTAAAAGGGAGCGAGACCAAGAATCACTTAAAGACATTCAATGTCACCAACAACCATCGAGTTCATTAAGTTAGTCATATTGGTGATGGCCGTTGGTGGAACAGATCTTCAACAATGACACGAACTGATATCGGCCGCTCGCACAACATATCGACGTTAGCAGCACTAGAGAAACCACATCCCACATTAACGTGCTAACGATAGATGGATAAAGATGTAGTAAGAATAAAGATTACCGGTAACGTACGATAAGTTGCCTTTCCTGGAGTAACATCGATCTACCGACAAATATAATCTCGTAGTCACATGAACGTTCTTATGCGCATTTATGTAAATCGATGGACTCATGAAGAATACCTAATTCCATTCAATAATATGCTACACCACGACGATGATGTCGACAAACTAAAAGCATCCACAGATATGCCCATTATACGCTTCAATATGGTATGATTCTCTTTAAAATTCAGCTTACCGACCAAAGGAGACTGTTCAAGCCCGTGGTGTTGGGAATTACATATTTAGAGCGCATGGCGAATGCTTTTTATGCACACAGCTGTTGCTTTCCAATACAATCATACTAATCAATATCAAAGGTTAAAACAGAGTACCCAAAGCATATGAGGAACTCAGTTCGCTTAAACGTTCATACTTGAACCGCTCTAAAGTGGGACAATTTCTAAAGAGTAGGCAAGGCTACGGTGAAACTAATATGTTGCGTGTAACCGGCAGATAATCTCAATCATCAGCCATGTTTCACGTGCTTGCAGATGGGATGCAGATGCAATCTAAATTACCCTGTAAGAACCTACAATAAAGATGACAATAGTGATCATGCTAATGCATGTACGGCTCACTGTCGCTCAAATCTATATTTGCGAAAATCCAAGCCAATAGAATGGATATGGGCACACACAAGAAAAGGGAGTGAGGACAGTTGTAAGCCCAAATAGGTATGGATTGTGTACAACATAATAAACAGTTTTGTCAATTATTGTTTAATTTTGACTGGTGGATCAAACACAAAAGCTGTGGATGCTATTTAATCATATGTATGTACACCTGTGCATGTGCATGTACACGTCTCGCAAGTTCAAGCATGATTAAGATTTAACAAGGTATGATGTCGATGATATCTGATAATGACGGCAGAATGATGGCGATAGTAGGGTGTATCATTGAGTGACTAACTCAAAATCTTGGGGCGCCCCATCCAAGATACGACAACAAGTGATGACTAACTATTCTTCCAATATCTCAACATCAATGGTACAATAAACTACCACAAAGACAAGACCTCTCGGAATATCAAGGGCATTGTAAAATGCACCCCTATTCAGCTGTTAAATGTGTAACTTCATTAACTTCCACAACAAATCATGAACAATGGTATTCAATATATAGGCACACAGAATCAATTTTTATTCAATAACAAATGACCACTATGGTATAAACTATTACTGATCACATAATAGACCATTGTCG
The DNA here is from genome assembly GCA_035585475.1 of Armandia brevis. Taxonomy (NCBI): domain Eukaryota; kingdom Metazoa; phylum Annelida; class Polychaeta; family Opheliidae; genus Armandia; species Armandia brevis. Next base: position 957 of record JAXGGS010541028.1, on the reverse strand, counting down.
GTCATGATATCTCAATATCTCTTTGTTATGAACGTGTCATGAGCCAAGTTACTGGCATGTATCAATTTATTCTGGTATGATTGTGCAAGTTTATTCGGAAACCATGCATTACTCACCGGTATCAAATCGTGTATTAGTTAAGCCTATTCCCGGTGCGTTAAGGTGACTACTGTCATCCGAGTGTCACTTAGGGGTGCACATGCACACTGGTTCAACTATTATGAACTTGAATCCACTGGCCGGCTTCTGAGCATATATTTCACTAGTCCACAAATGATTCAGAGCAGAAAGCTCCCTAAAATCCTGTAAAAAGCCGGCAGGAGGCTGAGGCTGGCAGCTTCTGCTAGGATAACAGGATTACTCATACATCCAATATGGCTACTATTGACACCAGCAGCGCCACCACACGCAACCATAGCAAAGTAATCTTGTTGCAGTTGCAGCAGCATCTACTCGCGTCGAGCTTGAGAATGGATAAAGTAGAGACTCGGCAGCATTATGGAAATGCGCCACTAAATATGTCTGACATGGGCAGGCAACGAGAGACAAAGGCCCGGAGACCTGGATCAATGAAATGCACGCGGCAACTTATTGATTTTCTGCGTTCGCAGGCTGCACGCGGCAATGAATGTCCAGAAGTCCTGCACCAGAAGTGAATCAATTGCCTGTAAGCATCAATCATTATATAACAAATTTAATTAACAAAATGCCCCCTTGTTCTTTTGAAATGACGTGGTAGCCGCAGGCCGTTGTTAATACCTGCACATGTACATCCAGCGCACATTGCTATCTGCATTATCATTGCTTTTCTGATTCACGGGCAAACATTTTATTTAACTGCCATATCTATGAATTTCACAGGTTCAACACTAAATAGAACCGGGTGACGGACAATAAGGTCCCGACAATTAAGGTCCCGACAATTAAGGTCCCGTGAAAAACAAAAAACTGCCAAGG
>JAXGGS010540141.1:0-10774 GCA_035585475.1 Armandia brevis | reverse complement strand
AGCATTTCAGTGCTTGACAGTTTTTAACAACGTTGAGATAATATAAACAATTGAATTTCAATTGATATTCCAAGATAGCTTATTGCCCGAGCTAGTAATTACTAACATCTTATACTGGGAAATGATATGGATTAGCACAAATAGTGAGCACTTCTTCGAACAAGGAGCTCTGTAAAATTAAACAAAATTACTCAACCTATTACCTGGTTACACATCTAAATGTGATAATACATATACGAGTGGATGCAATATACACGATGGTCTTATTAAATTCTACAATATTGTTTACATGATTGTTACAATAGCCAAAAGAGTGGGTTAGCTTTGCCATTGGCCATAAACCTTTGCTCGATTGTTCTCAATTTTGCGGTTAGAGCAAATTTGGAAGAACATGTATTCAATAGGCAAGACAACTTTCATTAATAATTTCATTGTTCGGTAAATGTGACTACATTAGCTGTTTACTTTGACGTTGGTAGAATATGCTCGCTTCCTTTTGATCTCCTTGAATAATAAAGTTTGTCGAGAATGTCTTTTTAAAGTTAACTCTTGCATAGAAAGCTTGACTTATTGTGGAACTTCAATGAATAAAACGCACGAAAGGAACTTTTAAATGAATTTTAGCCCTTTATTTATGGTTTAACTGTAATCAATAGGAAAATAAGTACATAAGAACATCATTTGACCCAATTTAATTAACACATATCAGAAGACGATTCCATGACTCTTGTTAGATGTCACAGAGGCCTAAAATTTACATACCTCTCCAGGTGTCGCCAACATTCACTCATACATACTCGGTTACGTACTACTCTTAGATAACTGATAATTGATTAATCATCTCACGTTTATCAAACGCAATATTACCTCTCAAATGTCATCCAACCCCAATTATTTAATAAAGACCTGATTATAATCCCAAATGCATTTAGTGAACTGATTGCATTGTTAGCCAACCGCACGTGTTATCTCTGTGTGTCTGATCAATTGGTGATTCTGTCCGTACTATTTTGACAGGAAGCCCAAGGTTCATATTCTATTATGATAGACCGTTACTTAGAGTATCATTTCTATTGATATGCACTGATAGACCATCCTTAACCGTGTCCCCTATTATAAAAATATCTAGCTTAAAACATTGACTATTGTGGCTGGTTTTAAGTGAGATGCATCTATTAAGTGCAATCATAAAATCATTGGTTTTCAGCCACTCGTCAATGTCAATGTCTAAAGTGCCCAACAAGTTGACTTCAGTTATTATATCATTCATGTTATCTCATCTTTCTGATTGTTGCAGTATTATTGAGGAGGTACGTTTTTACACCTGTTATTTAGGGACATATTACAGGCGTTATTTGTTCATTTGATCTTTAAACTTTATTTTCATTCATAGAAAGGTATCTTGAATATATATTATATCATTTTGAAATACTATATCGACTTATTGATATAAAATGTTCATCATTAAGCTGCTGAACTATATTATAGCATATGGAATATAATCATATGTTGATCAATAATGGATTTTGATTAAACAGAATAGTTCTTATACTTCACCTTTCATATGTTAAATAATCTAAAAGGTTAACTCATTGCGTTCCTTTCTAAAGAGCGTTTCGGTGATAAAATACAATTTGCTCTATATGTGTAAGCCAATGAAGTAAATACATCATGAACATGCTTGACTTAGCTAATGTTTTAATTTCTTCATCAAGCATGGCTAGGCTAAACTTGGCAGAAGCACTTGCTCGAACTATATTAATAGTCGAGTGTGTTAATCTAGCAGTCCTGGCTTGCCCCCATGATTGGACTTCTTGGTCTTCATGTAGACCACCTTGCGGTACTACCAGCAGGCAGATAAGGACAAAGTGTGAATGTAGGGGATGGAGTTGGCCGTGTAGAGGGCATCATACCACCCAGAGTCGAGACTGTATTCATGGTAACCTCGGATGCCTGAATGGTGGAGCTCCTCATGACCAATCATCTTGCTCCTGTACTAATGGTTATAGAGGTGCTTGTTGTCGGCTTGACCCATGGGTTCGTGTATTCATGTTCGTCCTATTTCTAACAACAATTTTGTATCATACATAGGCATAAGAATCATAAAAGGGTCGTTAATGCCATCAAATGATCGAGATCTTCTCGATCTCGCAGAGCAAGTGTATCAGCTTTTAACCTTATAGTTGGAATAATGTACCTTTATATTACAGCGTTGCTCGGCTGACTTGGACGGAATTTTCTGTTTTCCGGGCGAATGTCCTTTTCTGGAAGGATGTCAGTGTGCCCCGGGATTTAGTGGACCGAACTGTCTATCTAGTTAGTACACGTATACAACTATCATTCAGTTGCTATGAATTAGTGAATGCACAAATGATCTCATGCATAAAAGTCGCCAGACACTTACGGTCCAGTCATGAAAGTGCCTGAAGAAAACACAACCCTAGCTCTCAAAATACTTCCCCCCGTATTAATATTTCATCAAGCGAAAGGTTTTGCTCAGGAGGGAACATTTAAAACATTAACAAAGAGTCAAAAAGTAAAATATGTCGAGTTGGAGCCATTCCTGCACTTTTGTCCCATAAAAGGGAAACCGCATCACACACGTTCGTTTGTTTAGGGGAGGCTGGGGGGGGGGGTAGCTCTCAGGGAACGGGTGTGGCAAATAATAATTTGGTGTGTGTTATTGATACGGGGGAGCTCTCAGGGAACGGGTGTGTAACATGGGGGTTTCTGTTGGAGGGGGTTTCTGTTGTCACCGCAATGTGGGTGTAATGCAGGTTGTTTTCTTTTTAATCTCTTTAGTGGGGGATATGGCAGGGAATCATTTTAGGAAAGAAGGGGGGGGGGGGGTTGATGCTGAACCACCATGATAAGGATAGATATATTTGTTCTATTTTCCTTCTCAATTAATCTGATAGCCAGCAGGGTGAGTTGCAACAGCTAGTATAAATAATGTATGGGCTCTTATGGGATTATAACACATATAACAACAAATGTAAAAGAAACACTTATATCAAACCTATCGAGTTACACATTTTACATATAAACTATTGAAAATAACAACTTCTTATTGCTAACTCAGTTGAGATTAAACCAGCCATGGATTGTGACGTTACCATGGAGTTTCCCGCTGACGGCAACTTTGATGATGTTAGACAGATCCAATGTGACGATGAAGCACAAGTTCTGTTCTTAAACAGGATGTTTTCCAGAGTTAATGTAAGTGTAGGATTGTCTAGGGTTGCGGTTCACTTTTTACTATAAGTTATCTTGGTTTAATCGTGCATAAACCTCTATAATGATGATTTTTTTCAGACCGAGTTTACAGCATATTTTCATAGTATTAACAGTTCCGTATACCCCCTTCCGGACTATGTGGACTATTTCACTGTTGGTGTAGTCAAAGGGGGACTGACAATTTATTGGCACAGAGGTATCAACTGTTTTAAATGTTTATATCCCAGAAGGTTTAAGTCGAAAAGCTCAAATAATGCAGACTTTCACGATTTACAGGAGGAACTTTACAACACAGTGAGGAACACATTTGTCCAGGAGATCATTCCCCTATCAACCCTGAAACAAACACCCTCGTTTGTCAGCACCAATTAGATCGCCAGAACACGATTCAACACAACGACAGGTATGATTGTATCTCTTTTTGGCCTACCGATGGAAGTAGATTTTAAGTTTAACGTTTAATGTTCTTTTTCAGTAAATGTAATATTTAATACAATTTTTTTCTGTCTATGGAACTGTCATTACCTGCGAAACCCCCACTTCATTTTCCGTCGTTTCGATCAGCTGGACATACAGTCACGGTCTCGCTAGTGATGCGCTTAGCTCAGAAAATTCACACCTTTCTATGCGTAAATTTCGCGTTGGAGAGCTGACAGCGGGCTAAATTAGTGTTAGAAAGTAGTTGCTAAGCTTGCAGAATATGACGTCATAATACTGTATGACGTCATGTTAAACAGTTATTCCCTAAATCATAACCCATGAATCGAATTTCATTCCTTTCGCTTTCCCCTATAGTTTACTTAGTTAGTCCGTTATTCAGATTGTCATTAATAACATTTAAATCCATAAAAAGGCGATCCAGCATGTGGCTACTAGTAGTGCTTTACTATCTGGTTATTTGGATATTTCGCATTATTTCATAATTTATTGGTATAATGTTTTCAATCATGTGTTAAAATTAGTATACTTTCTTCATTCTATTTATTGTATGGTATTTTAAGTCGGGGGACATCAACGACCCTATATTTATGAATATGGTCATTACTGTTCTTTTGGCAGAAAAAAACTTTTTTCTCCATGAATCAAAGCATTTTACACCATTTAGTTTAATAAAAATGTCTTCTTTATTCCCTGCTAGCAATTTTTTTTTTCTTTCCCAGCAACTTATAATTACCTGTCCCAGCAGAATGAAATTTTCAGACAATGCCTCCCAGCAGTATGAAATTTTTCGGACACTATCTCCCAGCAGAATGAAATTATTGGACATTACCCCCAGCAGAATGAAAGTTCGGACATATCTCCCAGCAGAATGAAATTATTTGACAATATCTCCCATCAGAATGTAATCAGTGAATATTTCGACTTTCAAGCTGAATTTTTTCCAGGAGAACAAATATTTGAAAAAAAGTTCCCAGCAGAACAAATATTTGAAAAAAAGTTCCCAGCAGAACAAATACTTGAAAAAACGTTCCCAGCAGAACCAATATTTTAAAAAAAGTTCCCAGCAGAACAAATACTTGAAAAAAAGTTCTCGGCAGAATGTTCATTCTGCGGTATTTCTTCTTTTACCAGCCAGCAAGAATTGCCATAAGAAGAAATTGTTGATGGCCCCTGCTAAGTCTTCATAAGCTTGCTAAAGGTGCATTGATGCAACTTATAGGAGAGCTTAATGCTCATTAAAGTTTTCTTTTAATTATAGGTTTCAATTCTCGATGTACTCTGAGAATGGAGGAATGATAAGACTGAATAACGAATTCGGAACAGTTCATTTTTATGATGGCTCCACCAAAACAAGAACAATCGAGGTTGTGATAGATTTTATACCTCCTCTGTACAACTTTGGAGGCTCCAACTGGTTAGACGCAGGAGATCCTTACACTACAAAGGCATGTATCGGGTTTTTTCATTGGCTTTAATTATAGCACACTCAATTAACCAACTCAACTGCACAGCACTACAAAATCATCTTATTTGCAATGTAAAGGCTGAGCAATAGTACTGACAATGTAAACATGCAGAACATAATAAATGTAGATCTCGACATTATGAAATAATTAAATTTTTTAGCCTGATATAACGATGGAGTACAATGGTTGGATTGATTTGCCGGCTGGTATTTGCTTGTACAAAGTGGACGTGTACAAGTTGACCCCTAATGGCGAAGCGCTTGGTTTTGAAGTCGGAAATCCATTTATTTCCTATCAAAGCAAGACTAATACAGGACAAATTTCCTTGGCTGGCGCCGAAACTGGTAATTTTGGTTTGAAAAAATAACGTCCTATTATTGAGGCAACGTAAACTTTTCTTCGCGCTTTTGCCCCACTATTGACTGTGTGCAGGTGGTTCTATACATTGAAAGAATCGCTTTTGTGACGAATTTTTGACTTCGTCACATTTAAACTAAAAAAGCACAGTAAGTTTACATATAATACATTATACAGGTGTGTATGGATTTGTACTGGATGTAGAGGATTGTACACGGTTTGAAGACCGGCCCGGTAACAGTGTAGGCGCTAGAAGGTTCATCATGTATGATGGCGGCAGTGAGATCACATTGGTGACAGAGAATCCGATCTGGGTGGAATCAGCATCCGCAAACACGTCACATAAATGGCTGACTGACCTTCATGATAAGGTTACAAAACAGTTGTGCTCTTTAAACGGTTAATGTATCCATTTTACATAAATCTATAACCTATGTCTAGAGACTTATACATTTATATGTTCACCGATTGATGAACACTGGCTCGTCATATTACTAAGGTTATTGATTTTCTATTGAATAGTATTGCTCATTCATTTAATTAGATTTTTCGTTCTAGCAAATACTATATATAATGTACAAGTTTGACACTTTCCTGCATATTTTCTTCCTTGATAGATCGACGTGCGTTGGCCAGGACACTTTATCAATAAGGACCATCACCAGAAGAAACTTCTGAACAGGATAGAACCACATCCGGTTCCGCTTCAGATTCTAATAGAAGATGACGTAGGACAACCGCCCCTGGTGCGCTCCATGCAGGCGATACCCAACATTAATGGCATAACTAACTACCAGGTGGCAGCAGCTGTAGATCACCAGGGTGGTACTACTATCCTAGACCCTCCGGAGGCGTGGCTAGATATAGAAGATTTCCTGGTGAATTTATTACTTTCTATCCATTATTTTTTTAATGGTTATATCACTTTCGTACACCTGCAGTGCTACTAGATAATGATATTCTTATAATCTCTGATATTTGCAGAAGGAGAAAGCGACGTTCGAACAGACAAGAGAAGACGGAGATTCTTTGAGGATTTTTATCAAAGCTACTGACGTCATGAATCACACTTTAGTGAACTCTGAACTGATCCACGTGGATTCCTCTCCTCCTGTTATTGCAAATGTATCTATCAGTGGACACGGAGGGTTTCCTGAAATGGAATTCCCTCCTAATCACATCCAGATCAGGTAATTGTCTATTGTTGTAAGACGTTCGGCGATGCATCACCTATTTAATTATATGCTCATCTAAATTGACTAAAATGAACTCCACATCTATAAAATATTTCGTTGGCAAACCATATGTTCTGACAAATTGATCTCACCGATTCATCAAGCAGTCGTGTTGAAGGTTTATAATTTTAAGTATTAACATGTTTGATATAATAAGACCTGCATGTGTTCAGATGGGATAATAAATATAAAGATTCCATTTACAATTATACTATAAACAAATACAAACTAGACTGATTTGCATTATTTCAGACTTGACTTTGAAGCTTATGACGTGCATTCCGGTGTAGCTGCTGTGCAGTGGGAAGTACATCGTAGGACTAATCCAGGATCGGTTGTAAGGGCAGGCAATCTCTCAATCCGAAAGGTCATGGTAGGTATTAAAAGGGTGTTGTTGGTCTATAAACTGAAATAATTATTTATCGGTGGTTTGTGTTCACCGGGGAGTGTCATGTATTTTCAAAATAAGATTTTTTCGTTTTTGAAAAGAGACTAGGACAATTTATTTATTTCCTCCTCCGAGCTGATTCTATCTCTGTTTTCGAAAGTTAGGCTGCATAAACTTATTAAAAAGTTTCTCAGGCTCGACCGCATGGGTCTGAGACCCCCCGCACCCCCCCTCCCCCTTTTTTTATTTGGATTTGGAAAAAAAATATTGTACCTGCCGCACCCACTTTCTCAGAGGTAAAAATAAAAAATCTGCCGCGCCCTCCATTTCGGTTGTCGAACACCGAAACATGGTCAATAAAAGGCCCGGCAAACACATTTTTCGGAAAAAAGGGGGAAAAAAACCTTCCGCACCCTCCTCTTCATAAAGAAAAAATACCCACCGCACCGACCATTGTTAAAAAAAAAACCTGCAGCCCGCACCCCCCTCTCAAGCAAAAAGAATAGAAAATTAATCCTTTATTTTATGCAGCCTTAGAGGTTTTAGAGGACGCGAGGGGGTGGGGGTTGGAGGGGGTCGATCGTACTTGATAAAGGGGTTTCAACGAGTCATATACCAGGATTTCCATTGAGGAAGGTGTATCGATGTGATGCGGGATGCCGCCTTTTTTTCCGCTTCGCTGGGGTGTGGGAGGGCCACTGTTTTAAATTTGCTTTGCGCTATTTGTTTCAGAAATCACAAATACGGTCATTTGGATTATACAAGTACATTATTTCTTACGTATTCACTATTTTTATAATTATTTTTCAGTCACTTGAAGAATGCTGTCCTGAGATCGATTGTTATTGCACACCGATGGGTGACTGCTACAGGAAGAATTTTGCCCTTGTTCTGATGGTCCCTGGCTCTTCTGAAAGTTATGAGGACTTTTTCTTCATCGTAAATGTGCTAAACCAAGCACGGTTGACTTCTTCAAATGTGTGAAACAAAAACGAACGTGACCACCCCGTAAAACGCTCTTAAAAACATAATTTCTGTATCTTCCACATCAACAAAAATTTGATACGTAATTAATCATACCTCCTCGTGAGCTCTCGTGAAATCTATACAGAATAGAATTTAACGAGCTATTTCTAGGTAAATTGTGTAACCTTAAATGTATATATAATTAATAGCTAATAAAATACGTGATTGCAAGCATCAACATATGTTATAACTTTGTCTTTAAGTTGAACGAAGAGATGTCGCCTTGGGATGATAAGTAACTATTATCAGAAACAGCGTCACATTAATCAAGATCAGCTTCGTTGAGGCGTTTCAGGTCGATGTCTGTACAAAGAATCAGATATACGTCGCCGTTACACTAGGGTCAACACTGTTGCCCTTCCTTTAATATTTGTATTCCCATCGATGTAATGCATTTTACTGCTTATAAGAACATCATTGCTGATGCCAATTACCGGTGTCTATTTGTGCAGTTGTTGTTTTTTAGTGTGTTTTTTTATAGGGACAGTGCGGCAGTTTTTTCTGAAATGAAACGGGGGTGCGGCGGTTCCTTTTTTGGCGGCCTTTATTCCAATTTTCGGCGGTTTTTGCACGGAATCGGGAGTACGGCAGCTGTGAAGGAGGGTGCGGCAGATTTTTTATTTATTAAATTCTAAAAAGAGGGTGCGACAGGTAATCCAAATAGAAAGGGGTGTCCGAGAAACTATTTAATAAATTTATGCAGGTTAATGAAAATTAATAGTTTAGCTGCGTACAATTGATGATTAGTTTCTCCAGCTTTTTATTTCATTTAGAAGGGGGCACAGGCACGTCTTTTTTTCTTAAATCCAAATAAAAAGGGGGGATGCGACATCCTTTGTCATTTCTGAACAATGAATTTATCTTTGTTGCATATATCGCATGGAAAAAATCTCGCGAAAGACTTTAACGGCACCCCGCTATTACGCGACTTTATGATTGGCTCCCTCTGCCTGCGTTGTAACGAGGATCATCTATTGTTCATCCGACTTAATTGTGTTTGTTAAATCGCTCGTAATTTGTTGATTATACTTAACTGAACAAAAGTGTTCTTCCTAAAATGTGATGATGAATATTCAAGATTTTATGGAAGTCTAAATTCGATTGCACTTTTATCTGGAGGTATGTGTTCGTAGAGGAGAAAATATCGTCCATTTCAACAGATCTCTGGCGAAGATGCCAATTATTACTAGTGATAAAAAGCTACAAAGGATGTTATAGCATCATTAATGAACCCCTAGACACGATTATATTAATGTGTAATTCGTACATCTGCTATCAATATGTCAAGTCACGTAGTTATAGAGCCGTTGAACTGTTCCTCTTGATTGATCTTGTAAACTGGTCACACAATGTGAAGATAACTATACAATGTTTACACACCTTGCCAGAGTAGCTCAATTGATCAAACTCTGAGCAAGGTGGAAATATGTATTGACTGCCCGGATACATAATTTATATAGCAATAACTTTCATACAAATGTTATGTGCATGTAACCTAACCATCGGCATGTGAAAGTCTCATGCAGATGCATTATAATAGCAATCAGTAATCATGTATACATGTTGTAATGTGCATGGCGGAGGGCTCAGATGGCTACAGACCCTACCGCCCACCGATTGCTGCCTCCCTCTCTTATTAATTCTACGTTCGACTATATACAGTAATAAACTTATCAAACATTAGATATTAAAATGTTTAACGATGTTTGTTGGTGTTATTCAACTACCGAACTAATTGAAACATTAATTGCGCTTTCAAATGAAGGGTGCCACGTGGGAAGCTTCCCCTCATTGTATTACCTCTACGAGGATCAAATGTTCACAGCTGGCTATGGCGAGTTTGTTCGAGTTTATGCAAGCTACCTTTATGTTCTCTCGGTTATCACCCTAGAATTATATTCGTGTAAAAGGTTGTAATTTCCCTCTATATTTAAGACTTGGAGTAGAACTGGTACTCGACATTTTTCATGATCAATGTTTTACCCTTTTGTTAAGTGGTATTTGATTTATTTTTTATCACTCGCTATCTATCCTAGTAAAGATAATTTTTTGCGTGTTTAAAGACACACACATTTAAAATAATAATTTCCATGCTTGCAGGTCATCTGTACTCGGTAAATTATGAACATAGAATACTTTGAAGACACTCACAATTATTTTTAGTTGGGAATAAATTATATTTTCTAATCACATAAGTTCGATACACAAGTACATTGTGTACATTGAATCGAATTCTATAATATTCTCGTTTCTATTGAAACAATTCTTTGTGAAACAACATTACTGCAAGTAATTGTAAAATCCTATCATTCAAACTCCACTGTGACATTAATATTTGCGTGATTACACTGACATGAAACAGAAAATTAATCATTTAAGCTTATTGTTCGCATTATAAATCTGTATATATAATGTTTCTAGACATTACCGGGGCGTAGTTACCAAACGAACATGTTTATAAACTTTTTTAATGAATCAATAAAACATCGAATCGTCACAAATATACCTAACTAGTTTAATTATTCCATTTCTATGATCGAAGCAATTAAGTAATTATTCCGTAATCAAGATAATTTGTGGAGAGTATAAAACCACAGCAACTACAATCACTGAATTTGATACAT
>JAXGGS010540030.1:0-10774 GCA_035585475.1 Armandia brevis | reverse complement strand
CTGCCTACTGCGCTACCGAGGCATATAAATGGCCCGCAATTGGAATAGAAAAAATATGATCACCTTAATTTTACTGCTTATAATAGTTGCGATGAAATTTGTTCGCATTATTAACTTAATGGAGTTCTATTTGTAAACACAATAATGTTCATTATGGATTATACAGTCGTTGCATAGTGACCACGTAAGTTCAAGACTATCTAAACGATTAATGTTTATTGATCAATCTCAGTTTCTCAGTTTCAAGTTCGTTAGTCCACCACCCTCGGCATTTCGTGAAAAGACAACACTTGGCAAACCAAGACATCAGACAACCCTTGGATCTTTTACCATCTGAGTCAAATGTCACTCTATCAGCGTTCCTCCCCCCCCCCCCCTCCCCCACGCATCCGTCTTTATTCTAAACCTTGGAGATTTCCTTTTAAACCTGCAACAATAAAACCTCCAACACTTGTGTATTCAGTTGCGATGTATTTCTCTTATTTCCTACTCCCACGCCATATGTAGAATGTTTTCAGATGATTTCTGCTCGTTAGATTGTTGTCCTCAGTCTGGCTTTGAAATCCTACCGAGGCATATGACAATCCCGGTCATACAGTCGACTTAATACAGCAAGCGAAGCAAGGGAAGCACGAGTCAGGAGTTGAGCTTGATTAATAGACAGCAGACGAGGAAAGCATTTCTCACCGGAACATAAGAAACTGATCCAGGTGTCTGCACCCATTGACCCCGTGCTACACGTGACCCAGAATAACAAACATACCTGGGATTCCCTTCGTTACACAGACAAGGTCAAACAGCAGCTAGTCACGTGTCACAATCAATCATTACAATGGTTGAGTTCTAACTAGGTAAAATTTGTAGCTCAAATACCCGCGTCTTTAAAATAGAACATGTAAAGAGGCTTCTGTCTGTCTGTTTTTAGTTTTGACGAGAAACTTTTCTAAGAATGTTAGAACATCCATGTCGATGCCCTATCTCCGGGCCTGGGTAGTTTGTCTACCGAGAAATGCAGTGTTTGCTAAAAAAGAGTTCGCCAAAGTTATCTGACCAGTCTGGTGGCAGGTTATGTGTGTTGTCCGACTGTATTTTTTTAGGTAACGGAAGATCTTCTTATGTCAGACACTCTTACAGACTGTTGTAAACTTGGGGGTCAGTTAACACTGTCTGTCCTTGCTGAGAATTATATTATAAGCGATTCGATTAGTTCGAGGTTTAATGTAGAAGGGGGTTGATCGCAGATTATCCGACAGTTACATGAATGCTGAGTCATCACTTCCTACCTAAACCTAGACGCTCAAGGTCGTGTATTCTATGTAGGTCATGGTACTGATATGTTAAACAGGGCAATGTCCAATACCCTACACGCCATCCTTACAAAAGATGAATTCAACTTTAAACGTAAACTTTGAAAACTTAGTAATTTTGCATGACTATTCTTAAGAGTAATTTGAATCGTGCAGCATCTCATGAAAACATATTTTGATATCAATTAAACAAATGTGTGACGCGATCAACTTTCGTTAATTCTATTTACATAATCTATCGCGTAGTAGAATAAGTTCTCACTAGATGATCATTGTTTGATCGAAGAATTGCGCTGCTGTTAACTTTGCTCCGATGAAACATTGAGGCATATAATTTAAACAACTCATTCACGACTCCTGTTTGATAACAAACACTCGTCGTGGTCAATTTACTGAAACTCTGACCTAGGGCGAGGTTACCGGGTTAGATTGGTGCTGTCCTCTCGCACCGGTTATTTGTTGTAAATGTTAACACTTCTGTTTGGTTTGTCACAAAGGCGAGGATAGGAATCGGAGGATTGTTACTAAATTAGTTCTCACACGTTGAATTCATGGGTCTGGGTCATATGATAGATTGGATAGCCACTGTGAATTCAGGGATTGTAACTAGTTGAACTTAAACGTGCCCGTACACTGTGTCCTGTAATACGGATACCACAGGATATGAGGCCTCACATATGCAGTTATAATCCGACAAAAACTAATGCCCCAGGAGAGGATCGAACTCTCGACCTTCAGATCGCCCTGTCATTGTTTGATTATGAGACTGACGCGCTGCCTACTGCGTTACCGAGGCATGTGTTGGACCCGGTCGCAGACAAAAAATCAGAAAAGAATTGAACCCATGTACAGTGCTGATGTAGGTCACAGTTCAAACTGAATAATTGATGAACCCAGCTGTGGCAGTTCTCAATATAAGTTCGACTCTACGTTAGTAAGCGGAACCGATATAATCTCTGGTTACAGTATCAGTCATTTAGCACCACGGATACATAATTAGTGTTTATGAATATAGGGATACTGATTCATGCCATACATTTAAGTGATACATATGCTTTTTAATCATTGATTAATCATTGTTGAAGCATTATTCATCTGACAACATATATAGGCCTACATACCTGGCATCCGTCATTCCAAATATTCAAAGTAAATACTCACCATGGCTCGGTCGTTTGAGCAATTAATAGATATAGACACATATTTTATAACAGCAGACAGGACAAGATTAAATCAAGTGCGGAAATTTGATCCGGAATTTATAACCACGGAAAATACTACGTTTATAAACCGTCTTTTTAGAAACCTTTAACGCTTTAGCATGGAGGTGATATTCATGTCTGATTAAAGAAACCAGAAACAGATCAATTACGAATCGGCAGAAATTTTACATCCTCAGTCTCGCTTAGTGATTCGGGAAACGTCACACTCTCCAGTCGCAGGGAATAAATCCAAGCAGCATTTTCAGGAAAAGGGACCGTGTTTTATTCGACAACTGCGCACTGAAGGTGAATTTATGAGAAAGCTGTGGATATATGATGGATCACTGGAGCAGGAAATCAGTCTCCGTTTATATCTAACAAAATCACTGAGGAGGATATGATTCAGTCCGGCATCGTTTATTATTAGAAAATGTAAAGCGGCAGCAAACAAGAATGTAGATCAATTACTTTTCAGAGAAGGAGTAGGATTTAGATAAAATTGCTCATAATTATAGTATAATGACAATCGATCATTGACCTCCAAAATCGTTTGTGTTTTCCACTCTTATACCTTCCAGGAACTTCATGACGCCAGCACTGTCAATTATACAAGACGGACGGGATTCTCGGCTGCTGTTTCGAGAAAATGAGACAAAATGTCAAAATGTCAGGCTTCCTGTCATAAAACATATGGATAATTTTAGACATAATCAACGCTAGATTCAAGGCCATTTATTTTAATGCTTTATTGATGATAGTGTTGGCTCTGCCAAAGGGAGGATTCATCGCATGTCAGTCCGACCTTTAAACATGACAGATAGTCTGGTCTGGTTCTACTTTCTGTAGATTAATGGGGTATGTGTAAATATAGCGAGTAGGTCACACTGAGAGCTGGGGGGATGCCCCGAGGGGAGAACCGGTCGTTAATCTTCACTCAACTTAACTCGAAAAAACGACTGCAATGATTCCCTCTCATTATACCGTATGTTTTACTCTGTTCACCTTGTCCCCCCCCCCCCCCCCCCCCCGATTTTGTAAATGCAAGTTATTATTACTTTAGAGTCAGGGGGTGAATCACTTACTCTACCAGTCTCATTATTCTCTTTATAACCCGCCAAAAACCAGCCAAGAGCGCAAAGGTTCAAGGTAACTAAAATGAAGAACATCTAGTTCTGTAGGTCACACGTCACTACGTGTTAGAGCGTTCCCCTACGCAAATGGCTGAACCACTGAACCAACAGGAAAAAACCGTTCACAACCAGGTTCACAACCGTTATTTATTACTGCTTCTCCTGGAAGGTGAATGACCTCTGTAGGTCCACGGTATTAGGTCACTGGGACAAACCTGGCTTAGTTCTCGGCCATGTAAAGCTTGGATCTCCAGTCCAGAAACTAGGTGACAACAAGTGTCAAATGCCAGGGACGATCTATGACTAAACTTGCGGGAACGCTTCCAAACTGAATGTGTCGTATTACATCATGTTTCTAATACGCCATTCATTATTACTTGTCATCGGCCGATTATCTTGCTCTTTACTTCATTAACCGCTTTGCCTCTCAATGAATCTAAGACAAACAACGGAACACTTGTCCCTCTATTGAATGCCAGGAGTCAATATTATGTTCTTCCATCGGACTTAGTATGTCGTATTACGTCTAGATATATAATCTACCACGCTCCTAATACACAATTTGGAAATCTGTACAATTCGCCATAAATAAGGGTTAACTGTCAAAAAGTTCATTATTACTTGTCATCTACCGATTATCTTGCTCTTTACTTCATTAACCGCTTTGCCTCTCATATAGCTTGACCTAGAATAACAGTTTGACAATGAATCTAGGACAAACAACGGTACATTTGTCCGCCTATCGAATGCCAGGAGTCATTATCATTTTGTTCCGTTTTCATAACGGTTTTTCATAACTACATCCGGGAACTACATCTAAGTTTTAATATTCGGCAGAGATTAACTGATGTCCCCATTAACTTGAATACAAAACAGTCACAAAGCTACGTTATGTAATTCTAGAAACGCCCAAAATTCCTTACGCGACAACTAAATCACAATCGCACAGGAATAACACGCCGGCTTCATTTTACTGCTGATTTATTGGGGTATCTGAAGTATGAGACTCTCTCGGGGACACTGAGCAAAGAAGTCCCGGTTTTCAGTTGATGTTATTCCGACACACAAACGAGACTCCTGTTCTGATTTAGTGACGGTAAGCTGGGCGGCCTCGGGTCAGTTAGCGACACGTTAACCGAAGTCATGCACCTAGTAACGTTAATTCATGCACCTAGTAACGTTAATTCATGCATAATTCATGCACCTAGTAACGTTAATTCATGCACCTAGTAACGTTAATTCATGCACCTAGTAACGTTAATTCATGCACCTAGTAACGCTAACCCATGCACCTAGTAACATTAATTCATGCACCTAGTAACGTTTATCCATGCACCTAGAACCGTTAATTCAAACTGGAGACAGATAAAAAACGTTCAGAAATAATGGTTTAATGTTTGAAAATCAAACTTAACCGACCGGAAAGAGATTTATTTCGGCGGCCTCGCCTGCGATATTCTGCAACCTTCAAGCCGTCGCTGAATCTGCCTCAACGGAGTACAATTTGTGAATACAGCATGCTTATTTCTGTGACACCTTTATCCGATTCCTCCCAAAATTGCTCTAGGGAAAGCCACCATTGACAGATCAGGAGGCCAAAGTCCAGTAGGGCTGTCACTATGACCTCCCGAGGTGTTTAGAAGGTTTAAGCATTGATTGATGTTTCAGACAGAAACGTCCGTGAACTCGTGTCGTGTAAGCGTGACTTCTAAACCCCGCAGATAGTTTAGTCTGTGGTTTTCCTCTTTTTTAAAAATAAAAGTGTGTAAATATAGAGAGCAGGCCGCCATGTTTGACAGCTCTGGAGCAGGGAAGAAAGTTCAGTAGGTAAAACTTCCTCAGAGCAATTTTAGCCGCAGATTTGGACGGGATCGAAAAAAGTCAGCGAGCTTTTACCGGAGTAAAGAGGGCGTTCTGTCTAAAGCATCTATCACTTTTATGCCCTTCCATTACACTGATTGCCTCGAGTGTCCCCACGTGTATTTCTTTGCTTATTGAATCGCGGAATAAAATGCGTTCCTCCCAAATGCCAAGGAGTTTCGTAATTTGCCCGGATTGAAGTTGATAAATGGGAGAGAGTTTTAGTCCGCGCTGGTCCTAGATCTCATAAGGCAGCTGGCACTGTAGATCTGTAGCTCCAGTAAAGACTGACCAAAAATAACCTGTAGAGATCGCCCAGCACCAGCATTACTATGTTTAAAAGAATACAATGAAATATGGGTTTGGGAAATGGGCATTTGACGTCTTATTAAGTGCTAATTAAATCAATATATTTTAGTTCAGTCTCTCTTTGCCTATTCATTTTACCGGTTGACCTCACGGACTTATTTTGATACGGGCCGCACTATCGCAGCTACTAACCAGGAATTCTAGAATCGATGTGAGGTGCTCACATGATCATTCGTTGTCTTTACTGAGGCTGAATAGTTCCCCATTCTAACAAGCCTCTGAAAAATGGACGGATCGGGTAACTAGATATCCGAGTAGCAAGCCTGTACCTAGTGACCCATGTGTAAAATGAGGCCTGACAGCAGATACTTTCCGAGGAGAAGTTGCACGAAACAGCCGTCTAGATTACACAGTGAAATGTGTGTAAACATCCACAAATCGAATACGATGTGAATTTGTGTTCAGTTTTAAACCAGACTCCGCTCCGCCGAGATGAAGAAAACTGAACAAATATCAAGGTAACCCGTGAGATATCACAATTCTCGGTGCCTTGACTTTGCCATGGTAGGAGCTCTGATTCAGAGAGAAAACAGCCGGAGGATACCATGGGTCTGCCCCAGCAAAGTTTAGTTAGCGCGACTTTCCCTAGGATCCGCACATAGTGAAATTAAGAACTCACTAAGTGAAGCTAGGTAGCCACTGGAGCGTGAATTTCAGTTTCACCAAAGTGGGATTACTGTTTGTTCATGGTGAGTCAATGTGCCCTAAAATGTGCTCATAGTGGTCAAGCTTGACTGGTGTTGATTAGAGCGTAGCCACTATGTTCGGATCTTAGCCCACTATGTTCGGATCTTAGCCCACTATGTTCGGATCTTAGCTCACTATGCACAGTTCTCACCAGCTACACTTTGCTGGGCCAGGCCTCAGGCCAAGAAGCAAATGAAGTTTAAATTGGCTTGAAGTCGTGGATATCAGTTCCGTTTAAATTTAAAATAGTTGGGGGGCCACAACACTGAGCCCACTGACTGACGTGGCTGCTGCTTATCTATCATGGTCTCAAAGCCGATTTCTGCATTAATATGTCAAACTCATAATTTCAACTCGCTGATAAGAATAGGTCTGTCTGGAAAAAATTCTACTTTGATTTTCCTGTGTTAAATGGAACCATGACAATTAAAAACAAATAAGATGCTTTTCAAATCGAGGCGAAAGTTTTCCAAATTGGAGTCATTCTGTTCATGATGGATATTTGTCGTGACTCGATGAACTTGTCTGGCACATGTTCACTTTGTTTACATTATTTGTTTGTCTGACTTGTGGTTTATAAGTTACTCCGTAATATCCCAGAAGTCGGTCACCCTGACCACCGCCGGAGTAGCGATGACCCTGGTGAACATTAACCCATCAATATGCTACAACTTTCCTTTAGTGAGAAGAAAATATGGAAATGGCGAATCCTTGACCTTTCAGCTCGTTATTTTACGACCACAACACATCACATTTATCTGGGGGTGAAGACTGGCCTTGCCACTGTGTTAAATTCATCGCTTCAGTCTCACGCTATTAACGGAATGTTGTCCCACTAAAACTGTCTTAATAAACTATATGTGCTATACTGATCACATAACTTCTCGCGAGTTTGAAATTTGAGAGCGTTTGAGAAACTGGAATTGATTTTTCCTTGGACAGGCCACAGGTGTAAGTTATGATTGATGAAAGGGAAGCCAGGCCATTATTGCACATCAGTTTATATATGTTTACATCATGATAGTAAATATTCAAACATATTCCGAAATAATACAGGAACCTACTTCGTTCAAATCACTAACCAGCACTCCAGTTTAACTGGGGTAAGCGTGATACAAAGATGTAATATAATACTATTTCTCATTTAGGCAAGTATTTATTTATGCATGCTTTCTTTTGACCGATTGCACAATCATCCTCGCTGATGGTTGCAGGAATGCCTGGTTTTCATGAACTTTCCGGTCGAATCAGAAAAATGTCCTCTTAGTGATCATCTGCCTAATATCAAAGAAGGTGCGATTTAAGGCAAGTAACTAAGAACAGCAAGATATCGGCCCCTGTTCAGACTTTATTACGTAACCCCACAGGATAAAGACAAATGAGTTGCCTTTCATCGTCCTCGGAGTATTTCCGTCAGCAAGACACTTATTTAACAGATGAATATAACAGAGAGTTGTTTATTTAGTTACCTGGAGAGGTGGTCCATACGTTGACCTTGACCGCGATCAAGGACAAATAACGTTAATATTCATATAGATTACTCATTTTGTGTGACGTTAATTGGGCGTATATCATCTCTACCCGACAGGTATAACGGCCCAATCTACAGGCGGGGGCATCCATTTTACCAACCACTACGTTTATACTTACCTCATGTCAGAGAGCAACAATGTAACTGTTAGCATTAGGTAAAGAACACTGCTGCAAATGTGTCAAGTAAAGGGCTAATTTTACAGTTCCGGCGAATAGGCTTAGTAGACAAGAATATTATATGTGAAAGAGTAGCTCCGTAAAGGATAAAAAAACGGATTCGGATCGATGCGCCCTGTATATACCCATTTGTATACATCACATATAACAAGCTTGTATCACGTTCCCCGATATAGTTTATATTTCCCTACTTTCCACTACTCGCGTTTTATCGATCGGTTGCTGTACTAACATATATGCCTTTGCGATCGGCTTTAATAATACCTAACTTGCCTTACCGCTGATTGAGGTGAGACATGACAGGGTGTAATCCTTATCAACGATTTATGAATGTTCACTATTTAACTCCGCATTTCGTCACCGTTGATATTGGGCCGTGTGCAGATCATATTTACGAGGTTGATGTCCACATATACGGACCGGAGGAAACCTCTACACTTTAATTATCCTTACACGCAGGTGAGGGTCCTTAATGGATTATAACTGTCTGCATATATGTGTACGGAGATAACACGCTTACGATGATGTTTTCATCCAGCGACAATTACGTATCACAACACAACTAATGACCGACCTTTCACCCGACTTGTGGCAATTACAAACCCGTGACAGTTCCTCATCAGTAGTACTGTAGATACATTGTCATGGGTTATGGCTACTACTTATTGTAACTGGTGACTGTTCCTCATCAGTAGTACTGTAGATACATTATCATGAGTTGTAGCTACAACTTATTATAATTGGTGACTGTTCCTCATCAGTAGTACTGTAGATATATTATCATGGGTTATGGCTACTACTTATTGTAATTGGTGACAGTTCCTGATCATTAGTACTGTAGATACATCATCATGAGTTGTGGCTACACAACTAGGCCAGTGATCAACACTGACTACTAGAACAGAGAACTGAAAAATCATTGGGACTGGAGTTTGCTTTATATCTCTGGAGGGTAACGCAAATCGAGGACAAAGTATACACGCACGCAGAAACCTTAAATATGGCAAAAAATGTGCCTATATGAATAGAAATTCTGTCTCGTAAAAGATCTATTGGAAATGTGGTCCACTCGTGTTTTTGATTGAGCCAAAGTTTCGGAACGTTTATTTCTCGCTGATAAAACCCAAGCCTTCCCTTTGTGTGCGCGCTGTAAAACCTCAGGCAAATTACTGATTCACACCCGCTTCTCACTCGCCCGAACTGGGAAATCGACTGTAGTTCGGTGAATATTTATAGCGGGTGAATTTCTCAGAGGCTCCACCGCTGTCAAACGTGACGTCATTTCCGTTATGCTTACCCACAACTCTTCAGTAAGAACAACCAGACCGAGTTGAATGTTCGGACTGAAGTTGACGTTGCCGTGTGAAAGTTTCACCTGAAAGATCAGTAACATTTCGTCGCTGTTTACTCATGTCACTCGATCCGATAGCAATCTCTAATAACTGGTCTGACAGGGGCCATCAACGGTTCCATCTACTGGATCTTTCTTCTTATGGCATTTATTGCTGGCTGGGAAAAGAAGAAATACCGCAGAACCAATATCCTGCTGTGAACTATTCTTCAAATTATTCTTTCTGCTGGGAACTATTTTTCAAACATCTATTCTGCTAGGAACTTTTTTTCAAATATTTGTTCTGCTGGAAAAAATTCAGCTTGGCAGTATTGTCACGTAATATCATTCTGCAGGAGGGCATTGTTAAATAATTACATTCTGATGGGAGATATTGTCCGAAATTTCATTCTGCTGGGAGATGGTGTCCGAAAATGTCATTCTGCTGGCAGATATTACCCGAAAATTTCATTCTGCTGGAATATAGTGATCGAAAATTTCATTCTGCTGGGAGGCATCATCCGAGAATTTCATGCTGCTGGGTCTGGTAATTATCAGTTGCTAGGAAAGAAAAAACATAGTTGCTGGCTGGGAAAAAAGAAGAAAGTTTTATTGAACTAAAGGGTGTCAAATGCTCTGATTCGTGGAGAAAAATGTTTTTTTTCTGCCAAAAGAACAGTATTGACCATATTCATAAATATAGGGTCGTTGATGGCCCCCGGTCTGACATGTCATTTGATCTTTACAGTCAAATTATATATATGCTAGCTTTATCTAATGCTGTTGGAGACATTCTGAATGACTGATGTACTTATTTTCACACAAGGGACTATACAGAATTTTGGATCCTTTGTAAGTCGTAGCAAAAATGTTGACGGTAGTAGACATTCCGCGATTGGACACTGAGTCATATGTCTGGGCCGTGAGATGGGTTACCTGGCTATTCAAAATACTACTATGAGGAAGAGTGACGCATTGAGCATGCATGATAACATTGGTAATTTACAAGCTTTTTTATGAAAGGGTTGTAGATATGAGAATTGAATTGACTTGAAAAACAGCGTTGATATAGAATGATTCACTTAGAAAAACATTTGTTCTCACGAGGAATAAAAGTATGTGTCAGATGTGGGATTCGAACCCACGCCCACATACGTGGACCAGAACACTCACACCTGT
>JAXGGS010539918.1:7742-18076 GCA_035585475.1 Armandia brevis | reverse complement strand
TTGTTTTAATAGCACTGATACTATTCTGTGGTCAAACTATGTTAGCTGGCCATATGCTGTAACCGTAACTGCCTCAAGGCAGGTGTAACAGCCAGTTTTTGCCCCCCTGACTAAAGTTACCCCCGGGGTAAAAACTGACTAGCCCAGAATTACCCCCGGGGTAAAGACTGACTAGCCGATTTTTACCCCCCCCCCCCCTGGTTGGTTTTTACCCCCCAATTTAAACATGAATAATCTATGCGTAATCATAAGTAATCACACACATAAGGCAATCACAGGTATATACAAGTTACTGAATAAATATTACACAGTCACCAGTCAAGTATGTGCCCTATATAAATATCCTTCAGTAAGGACCGAAATCCGACAGTGATATATCCGTCATGTAGCCTGAGTATAAGCTCTGTAATATATTAGAAAGCATTTATGATTGATAATTATATCTTCCCTCCATATGACTGGAGAGAGCAGTGATTCTTAAAATGTAACATCTTGTATGCTGAGAATCTCTTAGCAATAGTGTCTGTACACACAAAATAATCCAATAAATTTACAAATTTACACTGGAATCATCGTGAAGAAATCGAGCTTATGATTGCTTCTCCAGACCCCTCTCCTTCTCCCCGACTTTGTCCAGTGTAAAAGACGAAAAGCCGTAATTTAGAAGATAAAACATAAAATAGATGTCCACAGGTAAAATCGCACCAAACCTTAATACAATGTCACAGTTATCAACACGACCATAGTTCTGTGTCATACTGTTCAGAATTCACTCGCTAGACACTGGATACTTATAATAACTTCATTATAAGAAGCGGGGACTCCCATACAAATTTGATCGTCAGATTCACAGCTTTTTTACCACTTTTAAACTTTATTTGATATACATTTTTACATGTATAAGTTAAGGGGGGTAATAAACAACAGCAGGGGTAAAAACCAACTAGCCTATTATTACCCCCGGGGGTAAAAATAGGCTAGTTGTTTTTTACCCCGGGGGTAATAATGGGCTAGTTGGTTTTTACAGGGGAGGTAAGAATGGGCTGCTACACCGGCTCTCTTTCAACATGTACATGGCCATTGATGACGTGAAAACAGGGAATTGTTTACTTCATCTCGACCAGGCCCACCTGCACCAGTTCACATTAATACGTGGTGTGAACTCTGGTGCGTTCAGAGGAAATACCCAATTATACTTACATAAAATATCCACATCTGATGCCGAAAAGCTTGTGAGCTCTGCCAATGGAGTAGCCTGGAGTAGAGCTCAAACAAGAAGCGCAGAGGGATTAAGTAAACTAGCCAGACGAACACCTAGATATTGCAGAAAACTATTGTAGTAGTCGCAAAAAGAACTTTGATGTACACGCAGAATATTCGGCCCAAATACAGACTGAAATCCGTGCGCTTCGTTTGCGATAAGATACAAAATGAGCCTATTGGATACCCTATCTAGAATCAGAATCCGGCTCTCCGAAAGAGAAAATCATATAACAAATCACCAGAAGTTATCTATCACAAATAGATTGTATGCAATTTTATATCTTGCAACAGTTGCCATGTTTTGAAATTTGGCATTTCGAATATAATTATTTTTTGTAGAGAAGCCTGAAAAGATCGAACCGGCCGAGGGACAGGAGCTGTGCCGAGTGTGTTCAGACATAGCTAACGGTATTCACTTCGGTGTGATGACATGTGAGGGTTGTAAGGTAATCTACACTCAAATCGTTTTTAAGCATGTATGTAGTAAACAATTAAGGTCGACCTCAAAGACAGAAACGTCGAGACACTTATATATAGTTGGCAATTGTTTGTATCACAATTATATTATTCCTACATACCAATCAACACTTCGTACGTCTTGCAGAAGTTTTTCCGGCGCGCATTGAAGGAATGCAACAGTTACGTATGTAAATACAGACAAACATGTCAACTCAACCCAAGAAACAGAAACGCCTGTAGATACTGTCGTTATCAAAAATGCTTACAGCTAGGGATGTCTAGAAAAGGTGAATATTCATCGCATTAAAAACTTGTGTAAAGTCGTTGTAAAAAAGCCTCAAATGAAAAGAGATATTAACATTTTCGTTAATAGCCATCCGAATGGGGCGTCCTAGAAAATCTAAGGGTAGCGGAGGGAGACTGCAGAGTATAAGCTCGCTCTTCAAGAGATCTGTCTCGCAGTACAGCGCCGGTTATACCGGGGGTAGTGACTCGGGATCGTCCGACTCCGGTCAGATGGAGGACTACAGCTTCCTGGCTGGCGAGCACCACCAGATGCAGACAGACTACAGGATGAGTAAGTACCACACGCAGATGCCCGGGCCGGTGCACGGAGCGGTGAAGAACGAGCCCGCCGACAGGTTCTCCTCTCAGAGCCAGTGTGCCCAGCAGTGGGGCGCGCCTCGGGAACCGTGGCCCCAGTCCCGCTCATCCCCGCCCCAGGGAGGCACCCCGCCCGCCCCCAAGATGGAGTACGAGCAGCCCCCTCCCTGCTCGTTCACCGGTCTGCTAGCCGAGGCGAGCATGCCGCCCGCCAGCCACCAGCAGGTAACAGCCGCCGCTCACACTAACCAGTTCAGCTCGGCGGCGATAGGAGAGAGCGTCCCTCTCAGCTACGACACTGATGAGCTGAACGAGATTCTCGCCATGCTGCCGATAGACAGTCCGTTAAACAGTCACTTTATTCACCACGTACAATCAGAATTACGCAGTTTAGTTCGCGAGGCTAACTTTGACAGCCCACACGTCTCCTACCCGAGCCATATCGCCCCCAGCCTCCCTCCTCCCAGTTCCAAGGTCATATTGAACACCCCCACATTATCCAACAGTTTAAGATCAGAGAGAGCGCAGCCGGAGATGATGGTGTCCGAGCCTGTCCCAGTCTCACTGCCCAGCATCAGTATTCCCCCTGCCCAGCATCAGACTCCCCCCAGTGTACACCAGTCACCTGTGGCTGCTCTCCCTGCCCTATTACAGGAACCACACACCCCTCAACATCAACCACCAACCCCTCTTCAGCAACCACACACTCCTCTTCAGCAACCTCATACCATGATGCCCCATTGTCACCCGTCAGTATTGGGCCAGGAGGAGCTGGCCTCTAACCCACACGTGAGCCCTGTTCCCCATGTTCACGACTCCCCCGATCACATCCCCCAGTCCCCCTTCACTCCCCACCCTGTTCCCCTATCTCATGTTTCTCCCATAGCAGTACTGAACAATGCGTTGCTAGCTGTTGATGAGGCCGCTGCTCCGCTCTCCGCGGAGAGGGATTCGGAGACTGCCAGACTCTCTTTGACCGAGACAGACCTGGATGAAAACGATTGGTCCAGACTTCAAGCTCAAATCCAGCGCTCCCCCAACTTGAGTCTTAACCATGGGATAAATGATCAGACCTTGACCAAAGCTTTAGAAACCGAGTATGGCAATTTCGCATCTCTGTTTCCCAATCAGGAACTCCCCGTCAAATAATGCTCTAGATATGTCCCCACCGAAGAACTTCATGAATGTTAGGACCTAAATATTAACAACAGTCTGTCGACGAATTAGTCCTTATGTCATAGAAATTAGCTCTCTTCTCCGAAACAATTCATATTGCAATTATACTGTGCATTCGTTTATCGAATTAATATGTGTTTTTAAACAGTGAAGTATCACCAGTCGGCCAATGTGTTGTTCTAGATCATATTCTAGTCGCGATTGAATTTACATAAACATTAATTGATGCTGTAGATCAAGACCTTGGAATCTTTGCTGACTAAGCTTAACGCATTTAATTTGTTTATGGATGCCGTAACCAGTGACCCAGTGCTAAACGTGGTACGAATTTTGTTTATGTGTATATTTGTTGTCCAAAATTGTTATTACATAATCGATATAGTTGCTAATGACAAAAATAGGCATCCGGCCTTGTTCCTGGTATGATAGAGCGTTATTTAACAGAGCTTCAACAGGATATTGAAAATGATATGTCCTTGAACTAGTCGATTCATAATTTCATTTTGCAGATGTCTTGAATGTGGGATGTGGTGAGGGTCATAGATAGGGTAAAATAATAAAATACGGAGAGCACAAACAGGAAAATATATTGTAATATAGTCTGTTGATCCGGATTAATCTGTTTAAATAATTAACTTTAAATCAATCTTCATTTTACTTAGTTGATGTTTATGATTAAACAACATTCGATGTGCAATTGTAGTTATTTGTGGCTCGTTGGTATGTAGTATGTGTTTGTTTAGATGATATAATGATGCGCTGGCTCATACTGTCCCATGTGCCATATGATATGTAGACAGTTCAATAAAAGCTGGTGTTTCAGTTAGATTCAATGTGCGAACATGATGACTAGAGGGTATGGAGGTTGAGACCCGGAGTCCTCTACACTCCTCAAAGACTAACATTGTAACATAGATTTTAGATTTGATGTTTCGCTATACTATGTAATGTGTTTCATAGAATAGCTAAGGCTAGTTGGCATTTACCGGCCGTGTATATCAGTGACTGTATCAATGTTTCACATTTAGCGGTATATAAATACTGGAATGGTGCAGTACTGTTAGTCGCCATGGCAGAATGAGCTCAATTATAACTTGCACGTGCGTCAATTCTCACTGTTCATTTTTATAAACCTTAATAATTCTCGGTATATATATATATATATATATATATATACAGTAACTGTGTATTTGTTGGTGAAATAAAGTTAATGGTGAGCAAATATTCTCTTCTATCTCAGCACCGTGAAACGTGGAAATGGTTGCGATTATTTAAATCACTTAGATGGAAAAGTTGAAAAATACCGATTTATTTCGCAAAAATAGTACAATAGTCGATATTGACCATCTGTCAAAACACATAGTTATTAGTGATGACTGTCAGTGACAATCACCGGTAAAATCAAATCTAAGCTATCTGTTGTAAGTAGTAAAGTTGTCTTCATACACGAGGGCACATATCCATTATGGGAATACATAATATCAGTAATAACTAAGTAGCATTTTATTCCTACTATTGGCACGGCTCGGCAAAAGTGGAAGTATAAAAACTGATGGATTGTCTATTTCGAATAACCGATGAAATATTTTCACAAATAAAATCCCGTGGCCCAATAGCGAGTGACTATCAGGCGCCGGAAATCACAATGTGTAAAACATTGTATATACTTGTACATGTATAAGATTAAATATAAAAATTCATGTACTTGCAGTACCCGGTAGATCCCACAATGGCTGGATTGCCTATATGCACTTAATTTAAAAATAAGTTGTTGAATCGACACCATTTTCCACCCCTCTCCCGTCCCCATTATAAAAATAAGATTCCTCGTATTCATCTACATGAGGCAGATCAAGCTCTGTAAATCTATCGTCAGGGAATACGTGTAATCCTCTGTTTCTGTGTAACATCGCGTCCTCAAACGCCGGAGGCCCATCAGGGTCACTGGGTAGATCCATGGTCTGCTCAGTACCAGAGGATGACTTCTTACTGCAACCAAAATCAATCCGCCCGTTTAAGAGACCATCTTGACGAAACAGAGGAAACTTTAAGGTAAAACGTGTGTATAATTCCACTGATAATGAACGTCGAGTCACCTTTTACAGCAGCATTTATAGAGGAGAAATCCTACAAGGACTCCGATAAGTGATCCACCTACAGCTGCAGCCACAGCAACCACCCAGTCTGGTAACTGTATGTCCTTCCACCAAGCTGGCCGACAGTTCACGTCTAGATACATGAAAACAACATTTATCAGTGTAGACAGGAACACCTAGCCAGTGACGATTTAACAAATGTCATAAAAAAGGCGAGTTCCAATCTTCAGCGTAATCTAGTTTACATTAAAACTGGACAGTATCATCGACACGACATGCGTAAATACATGATTATACAGATGGTACACCGGCTTTACCTTTACGAGTAGTCCACTGAAAGCCGTCATCTACGGGTTCACAGACAAGACACTCGTCAGTGGGACTGTGCTCTCCTGTTTTATAACACAGACCATCGATCCTACAACTGTTGTGCTGCAGAAAACAATCATTCAATAATTCATGTTAAATAGCATACATAGAAATATATTCACCTTTTCCAGAATTTTTAGCGTAACTATTTTTACCTACCTTCTTTTTACAGGTTTTATTGAAAGTGTTGCACGTGTTGCAGACAGGATCGAAGGGTATGAAGAGGAGAGCGTCACTGGCATCGACACCGTTATTACTAACACTGATTAGATAACTCCTTGTGGAGGGGACGGGACATTCCACGGCGTTAAAGTTTACCAGCGTGCCCTTCACTTTAATCACAGCTCCCACAGGTTTCACCGAGTCGGTCACCTCACACTCCTGCAGGAAGCACGTCAGGTTCGGCGAGGGAATGAAATCCTGTCCGTAAACTATCACATGTGAACAGTTCATATTCCTGACGTCACACAAACCAAACCGGGGTAGTTCTGGCGAGTAAGGGGGCAGACGCTCGTCCACTGAGCAATCCGCTGTCGTGTAACCTGTCTGACATCTACAAAGTCCTGAAGTCGAATAAAATAACACTCGATTTACAAACAGCGCCGGGGAAAAAGACGAGAATCTAAATCTTTTTTCGGGAGCCAATATTGGTTAATAGAGGTTCGGATATCGGTAATATTTTGTGTCGGTATTTCCTGCACTCACCCTGTACACATTTGCCATGGTCGCTGCAATCATTGATGCACATGGCGTTTTCTATTTTGTGAGCAACATCGTTGGGTAAACTACTATTTTTCTGCACCGCTTCTAGGCACTGTTCCTTCATGGCGTCCCTGGCAGAGTCCGCCCACGTGGTATTTTTTATTATCTGAAATATTTTAAATAATTATCTGATAAAATTATCATTGACCAACTCAAGGTCCTTTATAGTTAAAACTCGGTGATCAGTTAGTGGCAAGTGCCACAATACCTAAAACACTGACCTGGATATCTTCTATGCAAGTGGCGACTTCCCTATTAAAGTCCACCCCCGGAATATCTGCGCAAAGTTGTCCTATCTTATACTCATCTTTGATGTACTTCTGGCAATGATCTTTAGCTGTAACTTCGTTCCATTTAGAATCCCAGTGATATGTCTGATGAACAACATTCACAATACTCCATGATATTTTAAAGAAAGGCAAGGGCAACTCCTTTAAATACCAATACGGCAGTAAATGTAGAAGGTACTTTTGTGCTTACCGGCGGTATGAATTTTTTATCTATTTTTATAAGAGGCTCGTTGGCGTAAATATTGATATTGTTGTCAGTTTGTCGCTTTTTCCTCATTTCTGGTAATATAGGCGCAACAGCTCGCGATATCAACCAACCCGTTACATCTCGTCCTGCAGAATTCACAAGCAAATCGGATGTAAGAAACGATTTAAACATGAGAACATTTCCATCAAACGAAGCTAGTTGCTGTTTTTGTGATCTTACCCTTCTGGACATCGCAGTTACTAATATCGGCCCCGTAGTAACATTTGTTCTGCATGTTTTCAGGAAGATCTCTCTCACATGTGCAGTATTTCTGTGGCTCGATCACCTTCTTAGCTTTCCGTGTTCCAAACAGAATGCTCTTGTCCGTATAAAGTTCTACTCTCCAGTGTTCTATAAACTCTTTAGGTTGCCCCCTGCCACCGTCCAGTATATTCGGGTAGTTCAGAACCTTTCCGTTCCTCAGCATGATGTCGTCGTTCTTTATACCATTATAATAGCCACACATACCTGGTGACGGCGTGAACAGTATTAACTTAGCCAGGTTAGTAATCAACATATCAATGAACATGATCATACGTTATAGAATAAATGTATACTTGAGCAAACTAACCTAATGTGTTTTTGAAATCGCTCGGGGAAGCTACAATCCAAGCGTTGACTAGTTCTCCGCTCACCATCACTTTAACATAGGCACCATTTGGGAGATATATCTATAAATCATGATTAAATGGATAAAGTATGTGTTCCTGTCATTTATCTTAAACTGAATCGTTTGCAATGATCATTGATAGCGCCACTAACAAAGTATTTTTTTCCATCAGCTTCCTGAAAGACTTGGGTGCCGGGAGTGAGTTTATCATTGAGATACATCTGCACGGACATTCTGGTTCGGGGGATTCGGAGTTTGTCGGATTTGGTAGCGTTACCCGGTTTTCCGGAGTTGATGCTCGGCTTGTCTCTATAGCAACGGTCAATCACTATAACATCATCTCCCGACTGGACGGCGACGGCGCAATTACAGGAGGCGGCCACCTCATGTTCACATTTCTGATACACTAAATCAACCTGTAAATGTAACAAGAAATCTACGTTAACTGTTGATTTAATTAAAACTATAGCATAAAATCGACGAATCTGAATCAAAGTCTTACCCTCAAGGAGAGTTTCTTATGTTGGTACATCACGTATTCTCCCTCAAAGTAATTGTTATATTCTCTGCAAAAGGGAAAGTTGTCTGTTTGAACAACCATAAAATCAGAGATATAAGGATGTTTCTAACCTATTCAATGACCCATTCCTTTCAACAAGATACGTACAAACCATCGAAGGTGGTGATATGTGGATCATTGATGGACTGACACGTCGCCTTCTTATCTAAATCCTCTATTTCAATCTACAATGAAAAGTTAATATGGACGTAATTGTACGACCGTCAGGAATAGAAAGAGAATCAGGAAGAGCTTAACTGCTTCCCACCGGAATGGTTTCTTTCTTGTCCCTGAGCACTTCTTTATAATCTTTGCCTGTCAGACGGGTAAGAGAGATGGCTAAAAATCGTTTTTGTAAACCATCATACTTTCCGTCCATCACGGCTTTTAGGGATATCACGTCGTCGAAAGATGAGTGATGTTCTGGGACACTGATGGAACAAAAATTATCGTTGTTGCTAAGCGACACCTTTGGATAGGCCGCTACCACCTGTGGAATACTTCTTCCGGTTCGCCGGCATCTGCAATAGAAACCCCCTTAATCGTAAAGGTTTAAATATCTCGGGCATTCCCTGATTACAAGTACATTGTATATTACAATTGAACACGATATATACCACATTGACTTACATCGGTTGTGAATTAGAGCTATCATCATATATATCGATATTGATGGACAGTTTGCAGAATTCCTCTTGATTGCATAATTTACTTCTGTTAACCCAGACGGTGAAAGGGATATCCACGGTATCGTCTCCCTCGACAAGAGCAACTATTAAATTACCTTGGTGCTGTGTACGTAACTGTGAAGAGAAGATTACTGTTAGTGATTAACTATTCCATTCACTACTTCTATTATATATCTGTATGATTTATAGAAGTCTGCGGAATTTACTTGAAGGCCCCAGTGATTTTTCATTTCAGGTGTTGTCATATCTGGTTGATTTGTCGTTTCGATTAATTCTATTTCGTCATCGTCTGGAATAGGGGTTTGAACACCCACGCCAGGGCTATGACCTAGTTAATATATAAATTGCATTATATTTCCGTACAAAATGAAATTTATCAACGACTGCTATATTAAGGTAAGTTCTGTGTGTGTGATTTACCGTTTGGTAGACAGGACCAGGTCCTGTTGTGGTAGCTGTTATTATTAGCACACACCCAGCTGCCGTCTGTGTTGTATAGGCGGGGAGGGTCCATGGTTAACTGGGGACAGCCCTCTACATGTAACGTGTGGACTTTAAAAGTGTAGTTGCTCCTCATTATAGTGGCATTGACACTCTGATAGCATCGCTCGATCTGTTCTCTACTTCTCTCCACATTCTCGTCCAAAACCGTCACATTCAAACTTGTCTTTATCAGCATCTTCTGTAAGTGTACAATCATGAGGTGAGATGGCGGAGGGGAGGGCAAAATCCGACAGCATATGATTGATAGACTTTATACGTTATCATACTTCACGCAGTAATGTACTTGTTTATTAACTACAGCTCGTAACCATTGACGTATCAACCTACAACCATGCATGTACAATGTTTCAATAAAATCTGATATTTAACAGCACAATTATCAGGCGGGGTTTTCGTGTGGAAATTTAACTGACCGAGGATTCTGGAAACACCTCTACGAACGCCATCATCCTGACAATGACCTTGGCGTTAGGACACAACTCCTGGAGATCTTGTCGCCTGTCGACGAACGCGTCAGACAGGAATCGTTCTCCCAACTTTCTCGAGCAATCAGACGGGTTATTCTTGTCACTGAAGTCATAGGTCACATTGTAGTGGAGCGCGTAGGCGGGAAAGTCTCCAACCGGAGGATCTACGAGTAAAACCTACAGTAAATATGCTGTACATATCGCCAACCCTATCGCTGCATACATATAACACAATAGTTA
>JAXGGS010539807.1:0-10775 GCA_035585475.1 Armandia brevis | reverse complement strand
CGAGTAGCTTAGATCTGTCATAGTCCTCCCCTTTCTCTTCCGCGTCCTGCAAATCAGTAAACACAGACAGTTCATATGTGTATTCATAATCACGCTCAGATGTACAGCAAATCCTCGATATAACACGGCATCTCATAATCACGCTCAAATGTACGGCAAATCCTCGATATAACACGGCATCTCATAATCACGCTCAAATGTACGGCAAATCCTCGATATAACACGGCATCTCATGCTGTACGCTGGTACAGGATTCTCCAGATTGAGATCATTTATTGTTCTCTATAACGCGTGTTAAAATTTGCCCATAGGAATACGTGGTTCTCGATATTACGCGGTTTTAAGTTTTATCCCCTCTACTTGCGTTATATCGAACATCAACCTGCATCAATATCATAGATAGTTTTTCATCTCCCCTAATCTGAACTACATCATGTTCTTTCTATTGTTCTCAATAACGCGAGGGAAAGGTTTCTCATGTGAATGAATGATAATCTTTATAAACGTTTTATAGGCATATTTGCGCTACCAGCGTTACGTCAATTATCAACTACAATGTATGTACATGCACAATTGTACACAACAATCAGCATCTATATCTTACTTTTCGCCTTTGTTCCTCAGCTTCTTCCCACTCGACTCTGCGTTTTCTCGCCTCCCAGTTGGTGGGGAGTTTCTTTCTCTTGTCTTCCTCGACCACTTCCTGGTGATTCAACTTCCTCGCTTCGTTCTAAAATACACATGGACAATATTTACATATTAAATATTATACATGTAATTATCAACACTGTATAGACATGCACAATATTAACATATTTCATTATTATAATTATCAAAACTGTATACAGTTCTAAACATACACAAGATACGTGTCTATGGGGTGTCTATAAAGGGACACAAGCAAATCTTTTATTCAGTCCGGCCATGTAAAGTAATCTACAGCGCCTTATATTGTAATCAATTCTCGATCAAGCAAGTTACATGTATAATGAAAGCAACTCAACAACGGATTTGGTTGATATTTGAAGCAATATAAATGATTAATTATAGCTTTTAGATTACTTAAATGGGTATCCAGACAACTGACCATGGCCAATATCGGACACCTGACCATAACATTTGCCGACAACTAACCATGACTCTGATTATATGATATTATAACACATCATTTCCATGTTAAAACATTGAAATACCGTGAGGACATGTATATGTGTTTTTGAACGGATTGAGAACAAATAAATAAGTCTTAGGATGTATATGATCGAAGACGACAGCGACATATTCAGTTGTCCGCAAGTCTGGTCAATCATGCAAGGTCAGTTGTCCTGCAATCCTTAAACGTATGGTATACTCACTATGAGTGAAATGTATAAATGTATCTTTACTACGTTTACTGCAGTCGTCTATTTAACAGCTGCCATTAAATGATGTAGACTTTACAACAAACCAGATCGCCTTGCAAATAAAATCTTGAACTGGGACTTACCAGGTTTATTGCTTAGTCAAATAAATAAATACACATGCATTCGTATAGCCCATGATGGCTATGATATCGGAATACCTCGTGCGGTACATCATCTTGTATAATTTGATGGGCCACGTTTTAATGACCTATGACCTATGACCTATGATTGTACTTACCCGTTTCATCTGTAGCTCCCGGAGTCTCGCGAGTCTGTCCGTTTTCTTGTCGCCGCCTGAGGAAGTGCTCGGTCCAGCGTCCGCCATCTTCTACAAAATATAAACCAAATATACAACAGGTGGCTTTCCTTGTAAAATATATATCTCGTTTCATGGAGTCAACACATCAGAATATGGGAAGATTACAACCTGCTGTGTTAGCTCTTACGGTGTAAAAAGTGTCAATCGCCAGTTTTATACAGTAAATGGCGAGTGAAAAACAATTTCAATAGAAAACACAGTAGCCGAGATAAACAAAACCCAAACCGTTCATGGCGCATATACGACCGTGGAGAAAACCATCAAATAGAGTACATTCACCGCGTTTGTAAGTTTAATTTGCACGACTAGGAGGTTCTACGTACCTTCAGTAATTGATTGAATTGATGAACTAATTATGAACTGATTCAGTGAGTGAAATATTCGCTAAAATAACGCTGTAAATTTTCTACGTTGTTTAAACCGGAACAAATTTTCTAAATGTGAAATACGCTGTCGGATGATGCAAGTATCTAAGTGCAGCCGTTATTACGAGTACGAGTAAATAAAGTAGTGTACTACTAGTAGTAGTCCAATTGCGGTGTCGCAGAAGCTACGTCTATTTACTACTCCTGATGGAAAAGGCTAAATTGCAAGATTATTCAGCGAAAATAAGTCGAAAATGAAGATTTGTTTTACAAATACAACGCAGCTGCATTGCCCGTTGAAGTAAGTAATAAGTAACGAGTCAAAAGATGAAGGTATATAAAGATAAAGAAGTCATCTTAACAGTAGGTATACAAGTTAGGCTGCATAAATTAAACAAATTGCTTCTCAGGCCCGCCCGCATGGGCCTGATACCCCCGTTAAATGTGCATTGAATGTAAATTTTTAACTGATTTAGACCTCAAATTACTCAATTTTCTCAACAACAAAAAAGCCACCTGTCGCCCATCTTGATTAATCATTGACCCTCTAAAAAGCCTGCCGCACCCCCGATCTCCTGGCGAAAAACAAAACAAACAAACCTGCCGAACCGTCACTACAAAAATAAAGTAAATTTAAAAGCCTGCCGCACGGACCCTGGCAAAAACAAATTCGTGTCTTGCTGCACGCATCCCCTCCGAGTCAGACAAAAAAAGGCCTGAGAGGCAATTCATTTATTTTGTAAGGCCCCGGGTTTATCCACATACAGTGGGATGTTATAAGAGAAAATACAGTTATAATCGTAGAAGTGACCTCCCTCTGAAGCCTAACTTAGTCCCAGCCCAGATCAAGTCACACGATCTGATCGAAATATAACATTAGTTTTAATTGCAATAATTTATCAGGACCTGTCTGATAATTTATACAATAATATTTCCCATTTAGCCGAGTCCCCTCATCCAATAGGCTAAATTACAAGGGATATAATCAAAAGGGCTGCAGCAAATTGACGATATAATCAGGTTTTACTAATGCCGTATTTGATATAACGCGGGTCTATTGTAGTTCCCAATTTGATTACTCTCACCCCTGATAATTAAAAATATAACGGAAGCTAACGGAATACGTGACAACTTGATATATTGTGTTAAATGTCTTTCCTCTCAAGACCGGATCCGGAGTTTTGTAGATCTTAGAACTGCTGTATTTGTGAACATCCAAGCAGCTGTAGACCTTCAAGAATTGGAATTTCTAGCGGTAACAAAAAGCAAGGCGCTTTAAATACATGGCCACAAGTTCAAAAAGAGTTTCCAAAACCCACGTTTGATCAACAGAGATACAGCAAACAAAATCAACGAAATTCCTCAACACTTTCATCCACAGCTATCTGAGGGCTCGATAGATAAGCAAAAAGTATACTCGGGACAGATTGTGTTTGGGATGGCGATATTTGATATATGACCTTGCTGCTGTGATGTAAGTTGGGTCCAGGGTTGTCTAATGATGAAGTTTACACGGTACACGGGTAGGTTGGGTCTACGGATGATAGTTGTTGTTTACAGCGCTGAGAAAGCTTGCACCTGTCCACGGTTGCCTGGAGACACTTTCATTCACCTCGCCAGACCGCAGACCAGGAGCGCGTGCGCACAGAGACACGGAGCAGGTGCAAGTCTCCCAAACCCCCTGCCCTCTCATACAATCACAACCCCAGAACTATAGTCCCGGGCAACAAGATAAATATCTCCTCTCTCTTCTCACATATACTACATTCAGTGTGTGTGCACTTGTAACAAACCGAGCAGAGGAATAGGGCTCGAGAGATAGTCACATCACAATCAGATCACATTGTAAAGAGGCGGAATCTTGAAGCAAAGCCCGGGAAGTCCTAATAGAATCTCCCCCCTGTTCCTTCTGGATGTGTGCAGTTTGTGTAGGATTCTGTTTCCATGGATACATGGATGTGACCTTTACAAACTCAGGCGGCCATGCATGGTTGGGGTAAATCGGACTGTACAAGTCAAGGTAATTTACAGTTCTGATATTTATAAACCGTCCTGGTGATCAATGTTGGCAAGCGTGATACATGCTACCGAGCTGGCATGATTTAATCTAAGCTCGACAGGCTACTAAGGAGAGGATGAGGGTTGATATGTTGTCATAGTAACCCTAACCTGGCCGCTGATTATAACCCACCTGCTGCAGCTACCTGCATAACACACCTTTGCCTAGGTAAATCATCTGGTGAGTTAGACAACTTTATCACAGCATCGCACACCTTTACCTAGGTAAATCACCTTGTGAGTTAGACAAGCATATTTAAGCCTAGATGTTGAAACTGTTGTTTTATCAAGGATTCAAGGAAGAATTCTAGGATTTATTATTGCATTATGGATAACATCCATGTCTGCATCTCATAGGCTTTTTGTACCAATCCGGACCCTCATGTTAAGTGAATGTGATTATGAATGGTACATGTTAGTTCTTACGGTGAGATCATGGGATATATAACATAATACTCTCTTTCTGTCCTATAACAGTTTGTGTTAGTTATAAACTAGACAGAATTGCCAGTATGATATTTAGCAATAACGATGTATCTTGGGTGCGTGTTTGATATAAGATAAAATCGAATCTGGTGCAGGAAATGTCACAACATCAGAAGAATTACTTATCACGGGAACCGAGTTTTTTACCAGAGCATCACACAGGACACACGTCAAGGACACAACTGTTAATGTTTTACCTGTGGATCTTCCGCTATCTTTAACAATATATATCCTACTTATTCTGTCACTGTTAACTTCTCGTCATTTGTTTGTGCGTGTTACAATTGACCGCACACATATTGGGCAGAAATATCGTGTCGGTCAGACCGTCCGCACAATTACCTGCCTCGCCTCTCAGTTGCGTCTAACTTACATTGTCTGATCCGGTTAATCTGAAATTCAATAAGATTAAACGTTGAATATTTAGAATACGCATATTAATACGACTTGCATGCACCGAGACTCTGCTATTCCTCCCCTATTCATGATAAAACCTATTAAAGGTAAAGCATCAGTCCTAGTTATTCAAGGTTCAGCTGTTTCAGTTCTCTCTGTACCCACTGTCGGGCTTTAATTCAACGTCACTTTCATCTTTTGTTGACCAGCAATCATTGTTGTGATTTATGAAAAGAGAACTTGATGAAACACGTCAGCCACTTTACATCGCTAGCATGTTTGCTCTGTTTCTTTCTTCTATCCCAAACTATGTCAGACTTACGGTCACTCGTCAGTCCACCTCTGCTTTATCATGGTTCATAAGATTCGTATGACGAATGGAACGAACAATCGTAAGTATGTTCATCTCTTTATTACATGTAATTTACTTTTAAATTTCATAACCCGTTAAATGTTCCCAGCACTGTCCTGTATTGTGCTAAAGGCTGTCATTATTTACAGTACACGCAGGACAAACATTTCTACATCTGTCGCTATTTCATGTTAGTGCGCGCCAGAAATTCCGTCAGTGACTATCTCGCCTGGGGCGACACATTGATCTGCAGTATTTCATGAGTAGATCTTGAGGTTCGTGAACCCTGTTGTATGAAAACAAGACACGAGGAGTGTTTAGCGTCCAGCCCTCCACCCTCTCCCAGCCTCAGGCGATGTCCGCCCTTCATGTGATGCCTGATCACGGCCGCACACACTTGGCGACTGTCACAGACACCTGTCGCACGTGTTTCATGACGATCCCTGGTGACTTGTCCATCTCTGATGGTGACAAAGTGTGACACGGGACATTAGCAGAAACTCATTTCCTAAACTGTTTCTCCCCCTGTGTCATCTATTAGTTTCTCTGTCAGACGGGCGATAATGTGAGGAGTGATTGAGAGTCTGTCACCTTGAACAATGACCTTGTCCATCAGCGTCCGGCCGGGGAGCAGACGACAGAGTCGGAGAACGTGGTTTGGCGGGAAAACGTGACGGGGACACGGTAATCGCTTACACGCCGGGCTGTAACTGCGATAGAGAAACCCGTTACACGAGAGAGGTGTGAAATCCTTACGCGTCCGTGCCAAACTTCACACGTCTCATCAATATAAAATCACAAGTGAATTCAACGCCAAACTTCATCTTTTCATCAGCATGCGGACTTGATGTTGTCCATTTACAAACCCAAACGTGATACCTATTGATTATATAGCATTCTCGAGAATTAGTTACTTTTGTTAGACCTTCTGTCTATTATCTCAAATATCTTGTTTAATGTCAGTATTTTAAGCGCCGTTTTAACAACTCACTCGCGCCTAATTTCACAAGTAAATTGTGATCGTCTGCTCGAATGTTTTTATAAAACCCCTGATAAAACAGATACGGTGTTTTAGAACCAACATGTTGAACTTTTTACCAGCTTTTACCCCCCACTTTACCTGTCAGAGTTAAACACCAACTCCATCAACGTGTCGACTTCTTTAGAAACACCTACAGATCTGAAGTATTTTTGTTGCCGATCGGGTTCTAATTGATGTTACCGATATTTTATTTACTAACGCGTGGTTTTCAGGTTGTGTAAATGTCGTTTTGTGACCTGGAGGTTCCGATGTCAAATACAGTTGTCCCTGAGACAGAAATTTGAGAAATGATAAAACGATTCCAGAGGCGAATAAAGGTTCAGACTTTTACTTTTATCTTTGTTGTTAATGAATTCAGGTAATCTAGGCACCACAACTTAATACCCCGGACCTTGCATGCAGCTCTAATGAAAAGCATGAAACAGTGACAGATCAGTCTAGAACCGAGCAAATGTTTACTCTTTGTTAGACGAGACTGTTTCTATCATGAAGCCCACGTTTTTACCTTGACTGTGAACTAGAGGTTCTCACTCTCTCAGACAACTTCAGGTCACCCTCATTGACACCCTCCGTGGTCCCTGGGTAGCATCTTCCTCTGTCGGCCCAGTCTCGCACACAGTCACTGTTTGTCAGTAAATAATGAAGTCATCGGTTACATGATATAATCTTACTAGTTAATGTATTCTACTAACCATTAACGGCGACTTCAATGACGAAATAAATCAAATGAGTTTGAGTCAAACAAATGCGGTTATAAAATATATCATAGCATTTTAAAGTGACGCTATAGAGTTTCAATCCGATATTGAAATTGCTGATTCTGAAAAAAAATCTGTGTGTCAGGAAGGTTCTTAACAGTGTCTCTTCCTCCTTCATCATCAACGGTGACTTCAATGGCGAAACACAAAAATATCGAACTTGGCTTCTTTTATACCTATCTTAATGCAGTATTTAGAAATTAGCTCAGTTAAAGTTCGACAATTTGTGTAGATGCTTCACAAATAAAATTGCATGTTTAACTTGGACACAATTTAGCTCCATTTTAGTGTCTGGGTGTCCAGTTAAATTGTGTTTAATTCTGTAAAATCGCCCCCATGTGAAGTTGTCGTGTGAGAACAGGAAAGGTCAATTGTCCAGCGACCTGACAAATCTGGGGTAATCTATTAGAACCGGGGTGTGAAATCCGCACACAAGCTGTCAGTATTATTTTATACAGCATATTTACCACAGCAGGCGTCATCATCCGGCTTCCGTTTTCATGGAGCAGATCAAATATAAATTAAGCACTTCCCGTGAAAGAGGAGAGAGATTACATAGGGTTTGTCCCAGGAAGACGCCAGTATTGTAAGGAAGGAATTTTCGAAACAGTTCTGTCGGCTTTACTTCAGAACTTTATGATGTAAACCGCCGGAAAGGAAATGTTAATCCTTACTCTCTCATTATCCAAGAGGGGAATAAAAGGCACCAAATGTTACTGTTTGTCAGAGAGCTGATGATTTCCCAACTTCTACAGCGGCAAATATCTACAGTGTACTTTTATCTGGCAAAACTCAGCGCCATCTGTGAGTGTCCCGGAAAATAAAACGTGTGCAAAGAATACCGCTTTATTTGTGTTAACAAAAGGTGTGCTTTATTTCACGAGCAGTTTGTGTTGAAAGGAATCATTTAGTGAGGATAGAACTATTATCTTTCACTGTTTCCTGAGACTCGATAATAAAGACGACTGCAGTGTGCATGTGCAGGAGCTTGACATCTGTTCTTCTTGACGACGCTCAAACGTGCGGTTTTTGTACCTGAGATTTAAGTTTTAAATTTCATTCACTTCAGGTAACATTATCTGAGCGGACGGGATCAGGACAAAGAAAAGCGACAGACGCTAAGAGTCAAAAGGGTTAAATTCAAACTATTTCTCAGACATCATTAGTGTGACAGGGAGAGAGGAGGAGAGTCTTGAAATCAGGAGAGCTGGACACATGGCGTGAAATAACTGGGTTCGTTAGGTTTTGCTGTTAAAAGCTATATTTCTTTTAATGTATAACCAGTTAGCATCTGTACGATATATACTGACATTTCCCCTTTCTTCAGAAAGCCTGCAGTTCATCATGGACACTACGGAGGTTCCAGGATATCAGAGCAGGAATAAAACAGTCGAGGAGAACTGCGCTCCGGATACAGATCTCTGCACCAAGGAAGTTACTTCTATCTCAGACGAGAAAGCGGTCCAGCTTCCTCCCTCAGTTACTCTCTCCTCAGACGAGAAAGCTGTCCAGCTTCCTCCCTCAGTTACTCTCTCCTCAGACGAGAAAGCTGTCCAGCCTCCTGCCTCAGTTACTCCCTCTTCACACGAGAAAGCGGTCCAGCCTCCCGCCTCCCGCTCTCCGTTCCACATCGGGTTTGCAGATTGTGCTGCCGAAGCTGTCAGATTCCTCGTCCAGGAGGAACTGCTGCCAGACAACAGTGACGTAATCACCAAACTACGTCATCATCTGGATGAGCAGAACTCTATTAAAACCAAATCTGAAAAAGAAAGATTCGAAGATCTTGTAAAAGAGGGGACTAAATATCTTGTCGTCAGGGAAACGAATGTTGATGAGACTAATGCGGATTTAGTCGATTGCGATGTCGGATGTGTTAATGATAAAGAGAATGAGGATACAATACATGAAGAGGAAGAATCCACGGTATCTTC
This sequence comes from Armandia brevis, assembly GCA_035585475.1. Lineage (NCBI taxonomy): Eukaryota > Metazoa > Annelida > Polychaeta > Opheliidae > Armandia > Armandia brevis. The sequence continues at coordinate 1,665 of JAXGGS010539807.1, read as the reverse complement.
AGACACCTCGTCCCTCTCCTTGGATTCATCTGTGAACATCAGCGGTACATCAACAGATTCAGGTGTAGATACAGCGACGGAAGGTGGGCTGCTGTATCCTAACAACCACTCATCACCATTAGCAACCAGGCTCCCTGACAACCGTGCCTCACCCCTGGTGACAGACCTAGAACAGTCTCTCCGAACCCCAAGTCCAATACCAGGAGTCAAACCCTCACAGCCCCCTTCTCCGAACTCTGTATTTATAGAGGAGTTGGTTTGTGTAGCACAGAACAATCCCTCAGTAGCTGCTATCACTGAGGAACTCTTCCAACTTCTGGAGGAGGAGGAGGATATGCTCAGTGTAGGCACGAGAGGGGTCGACATCTCATAGTACATCAACAGTTCTAGTGGGGAACAATGGTTTCAACTTTTATTGGTCGACGAACGGAGCATATTCTAGATGTTTGGTGCGAATGCAATTGACATTTCGATTCACAAGGAAAGCGCTATGTTAATTGGCGTAATTGAAAGGTAATTTTAGAATGATATGTGTAACAGTGGAATCTATAATCGGACTGTTTAATGTTGGACCGAATTCAAACTGGAGATTCTGTGTTTTTATATGTAATACAGGAATGTTCAAACCATCATTAATAATTTCCATGTGTTTAATCATTGCGACACGTGACCTATAACTCTACCACGTGTTGTAAATTGTCATAAAGAACTGGTTATCACAGTTGACCCTCTGTATAACTCGGGCATGCTTCTAATACTGAGTTATATAGAGCTGCCATGTACTCCGATATGTGACCTGTGCCCTCGTTATAGAAATAATCTGATCGGCATCCGCGTTATACAGAACTATCGACAATCGCGGTGTATCATGTGTTTATTGTAGTCTGAATCACCTGCTCATTCTGTTTGTTGAGGAATGTCTCACTCGTCTCTATGTCGTGCGTGTGACCTTTAACCAATGTTTTACATGAAGTGGAAAGGCAGACACCGGCCTGAAGTATCTCCAGTTCGTGTCACATGCTGTAAAAACACTCGAGGTTTGACACGCGCTCAGGTTCTGTGTGTGGTATCAACCAATCAAATCCTTGTTAGACGACTAGGGTGTCATCTGTGTAAATTAACCCAATCACGCATGTCTAGTGTAAAATTGTATAGCTGATAAATATATTGTATCCTTAAGTCATCGTCTTTAACACTCATATTTATATGCGCATTTGTATTAGATCATTTATCCTTGGACAAGAGGAAGGGTCTGATTCCCTATAGCTTGTCGAGTTCTCAGAACAGATGGACAAGTGAAATAGGAAGACAATCTACAAGTGTTTATGTCAACACTGACATCCGCGGTTAGATAAAGAAGTGCTTGCGATTCCTGAATGTATTCATCGGCTGAGTTTAGCTGTTGGATATACTACTATTGTAAAGGATGATTTAATGATTATCTTACCCTATTGCTATGTTCAATGTATTTTATAAATATAGATATATTGACCTTAGCATGCGTTTAAATCCCCTTAATTATTACACAGCCTCTGGTATAGAAGGGAGGTGTGACTCACTGTCAGCCCGCATCAATATTTGCACACAAACACTCGTTCTTTCAAGAATGACACTAATACATCTGAAGACGATCTTACATTATCCCGGCACTTATAAATATTTAGA
>JAXGGS010539696.1:0-10775 GCA_035585475.1 Armandia brevis | reverse complement strand
TCGCTATTTGTATTAATGACAAACATTTGAGTCACTGTTGTCAACGCTTATTTTGTGAAAGGTATTTTTTAATACTCCATGTGTTGTACGCGGTATAACCTTATTTACTGCAGAACACATATTTGCTTTGAGTAATTTATATACTGGCAGGTGTAATGATGATATACATTAATATGTATTGAAATGCACATTGTAGTAATTTTATCTCATACATGTATTACCATAGATGTTTTGTAATCTAGCCTGGGCGTACACAAGTACGATGCATTCTGTGTTCACAACATTCTAGTCAGTGAATCTCATAGAAATTTAATTTTACTTTAGGAACTAGATTTGTCTAATTTATCCCACCAACTTCCTTTGAGCAGAGATTGAAGTAGGTTTATTTCCGTGGAGGGTGCATACCTTAACTGTAGAACGAAGTGATTATGTATAGCTTGGCACCTAAGAAAAATATCCTATCATTGGTGAAAACTTCACAGATTTAAGCAATCCATCATATTTTGCGAATGTTTAACAATACAGTGTCTTCGGTTGCCTACGAGCAGCATATCTGTTCTTAGTTAGTAAAACACTTCAATTTAATTTACATAACCCCATCAGATAGGTCTTCATTTAAAGAGACTACCGGGTACTATTATGTTAAACACAGATAGTAAATGACGGAAAGGCAAGATTCATACTATATATTTAATTGGTGTATACCTAGACGGATGCGTTGAGATAATTAATGAGAAATATTGTGCTTGTGAATGTAGTTTATAGTGGTTTTATCGGAGTACGTGTTTGCAAATTTGTGTACAATCGTGTAAAAGTGGTCATCATGTAATAAATAAAAAAATCGACACATTGACGTTGTTTCTATAGCTGCATGTTGAAACTTACAATTTATTTAACAAGCAAGATGAGGCATTACACAAGTTACAAGCATGAGGTCGGTGGGGGTTTAACTAAATTAGGATATCCTCTTACAATAAAAAGAAAGGTAAAACCTCCAATGATATGAGTAGTAAAATAATCATAAAACGAGCTAGTGGGAATGCAGTGAAATGTCGCTGCCTTTCACACTTACATGAGTCAATTATGAGTACATAATGGTAAAATATATTGAGAGTAACCCGCTACTTCAGACACAAATTCTTCATAAACACCTTCAAATTGAGAACGGTGGGTGATTTGTCTATAGTCTACATGAAGATCACATTCAACCATTCAGACAGGGTCACATTCATAACCTGTCTAAATCTAACAGAAACATACTAACGAGTCATAAAATGCAAATAAAATGTAGAAGATGAGATACCTCGAACTGTTAAAGAAGTATAATTACATGAACTAGTTTATTAATACAATTCAAAATTTCACAGACATAAACGAATATACATTGTGCACTGTGTTACATTGCGCTTTTAAAGCGCTATTAAGTCATAAATATTGTACGAAAGATACAATTCATTGTACAAGTTTGGCGCAGATTTACATATTACTACTTAACTGAAGAATTTTTAACATTCTAATGGCACTTGTATACTCAAAATGCATTCTAGTTATTATTCAGTTACAAGACAATAATTCTACTGATTACAAAGAAAATGTACACCACCAGGTTCAAGGTTTATGACTTCTTCTGTGTGGCGGTGCCAATATTACAGTTATTCACCTGAAAAATAACACAACATTTTAGTTCTCTGGATATAAATTTTAAGCAAAAAAAAAAACGTTTCTGAGATTGATAACTTGCATCAGTGTCAATTTAATGAGAAGGGGCTCTGCCTGAAAGTGTCTCTTAAATGTGAACTCTGCGAACACTAAGTTAAAGTAATGTACAAATTGTCCATACCTTTGTGGCAAATCGCAGGGAGTTTAGCGTCTCTCCAAAGTATTCCTCCACGGGCGAGACATTGACGAACATCAGAGTTTTAGAGTTACCACCGAGACTGTTCATCAGAAGGTGTGTAAGCTTGGAGTTTCTGTACGGTATGTGGCTCTCCTGTGGGTAGAATGATACGAAAAATACATTTGTCGTTCTAAAACAGCATATTACAGGTACCTTGCGGCAGGAATGGGTTTGATTTCGACTATAATTGTAATCGTTATCAAAGTTGAGTTTAAGTCACAATCATAATCTGTAAAATTGCTGCTGTATTCTACCACAACTATGTGGTCAATTGGTCCCACCCCATTTGGCGAGACAATAGGACCAACCGATGAAAGCGTTGCTTTGTTTGTAGCTTACTTTTTTTGCTAGGGCCATGATTACATTTCCTAAGCTGGAGAGACTCTTGTTGATCGCCTGTGTTTCTTTTAATCTTGTCCCAGCCGACCCAGACTCCTTCAATCTCTCAGATCCAGCCAAATCAACGAGGTTAAGGTTTCCTACAAATTATAGAAATCGTCGTATTCAACATAATTCTATAGCAGAACTGCAGTACACATAATCTTACGCGAGAAAACTTGACACGTACCAATAGTTTCTTCTCCGGTTTTTGCGTTGGTCCCAATTAGTTTTAATCGGAAGACAGAGTGACTGCGGGACGAGCGTTCGTTACATTTTGTGGCCGCCACTGCCCTGTTTTCGGTCGCCTTCTTTAACAGTTTATGGACCTATAACGAGAGAATACTGTCGTCTTACATTATACAAATATCAATGAGCTTAAATGCTTGTTCCCTACACACTTAAAATGCCGTTAGTTGATTATTCTATTTACAGGGTTTTACGTACTAAATTTGTTAATTTTGTTAAATTTGTAATCCTCTGGCGTACCTGATTTTCACTCTTTACTTCAACTGTTTGAATGTCCGTGACTAAAACATCGGTAGAGTTCTTTGCGGTCATACGAATTTCATGTTTCCCTTCTTTGCCGTTTCCTAGGAGATCTCTGATGCTTTCGTTGTAAATTTCCAGGTAAGAGGCTTCGAATTTGAACTGAAATATTCAAAATTTTATGAGAATTCCGGCTAACGCTGATAGCAAGGTCAACGCAAGGAAGACTTGTGGGATATTGAGTGGGTGGTTCAACAATCAATGCTATGTCACAAAAACAGCTAGGGTCATTACAAGGCTACGACTTGACAATAGGTGTACGATTGTAAATGTACAGATAGTAATGTTATAGTAGAGCATCTTTTCATCGCAGGTAGAATGGGGCAAACATTAAGCCGCGTGGTATAGAGTGCCTATGAAGTACGTACTACAGATGGCCTTTGAGAAGCAGGATTTAGTTGATGGGGAACCCGGCAGACCAGCGTTAAACATATGGTCAACTGTATTTCATACGAGTATAAACCCTTTTCTTACCGTCCATCCATGTTGCTCCAATTCAGACTCGGTCTCAAATATCTGAGCAACAGCCCTTGGGATCATTCCAAGTTGTTCCGGCACCGCTTCGTCTGGTCCTTCCATGGTGTGAGTTTTCCCTGAGCCGGTTTGTCCGTAGGCAAAGATACAAACATTGTACCCATCCAATGCACTCTGTTGACGCGAAAGATGAATGTAAGACGTATGCGTCCATGTAAATAAAATCCAAATGAAAACTTCATCAGTTCAAATTAATAACAAACCTGGACCAATTGTGAAATTTCGTCGAATACTTCTTGCTGGGAAGCATGTGGAGTGAAAACTTTGTCAAACTTGAAGTCATACTTAGCTCCTTTTTTCACAAGCCCGCTCATCGTCTAATTAAAAATGAGATATTTAGAATATACATGTAGTATCACTTGACCAAAATCTAGTTTCAATAACAGTTACATTATCGAAAATACTCGATACAACGCAGTTGCATTTGAGTTTTGAATGTCGGAGGGGCAAAGTTGAGGGAAATAGCTATATTGCATCAATGAGAAAAATGACGCAGCCAATCACGTTATAGTGATGGTCAACTCTTGATATAATACGGCTATTTGACTGAAATTCAATTTAAAATATCTCAAACAATCAATTGTTACCACATTCATTACCTCGTTCGGGCTTGTGTCGTTTATCTTTTCCAGCTCCATGGAATTAGAGCTAAGGAAGGAGATATGATCCGGTATGTTGGTCGGGTGGCCGATTACTTCGTCACCTAGAAGGGGACGCACACGCGCGAAGACCCGAATGTTTCCCTGCATAAAAATAATACAGGTATCAGAATAAAATCGCAACTATGAATATATTAAAGAGCAGTGAACATGTTGGTTGTGTAAATACACGGTGTATAGTTGGCACTGCTAATACGGATCCACTATTTTATACCGGTACAATAGCTAAACATTTGGACGACAAGTAGTACGAAACGACTATTTAAATATAGTACCTGGTATATCTACTGATCATGTTATCCTCGCCTTCGTTAACAATTCAGATTTACACAAAATACCTACCTTTAGTTCCTGAACTTGATTGTGGAGATACTTTTTCTCTTTCTGCATGGAGAGAATCTGGGTTTGCATGGCAGCCACGGTGTTTTGTAATTGACTTATCAGCTCGTCTTGTTCTTTTCCTCTTTTAACAGAGTGGTCCAAAAGCATCTTAAGTAAAAACACATATCTACAGATTAGACTACAACTAATATGTGTCATTTCTAAAAAAGGTAAATTGTGGACAAATGACATTTAATATGATACTGAAGATTTCGTGGATATAAATCAAATTTACCTTGGTATGGGTTAGTTCTGCCTGAAGTCCACTTTGCGCAGCTGTCATCGACGAAACAGTTGATTTCAAAACCGATGCTTCCTGACGCGATGCCCCAAGATCCGACTCTAACATCGCCACTTGTCGCTCTAAGCTGTGTTTGGTCTCTTCAAGTGTAGTGTTCTTTCTGGTAAGCTGATGATTGGAATCATCTAGCTCTTCGATGCGGGTCTTAGATCTCCGGGTGTGATCCTCAAGGTCCTGTTCTGTTTGACTGAGGAGGAAAATTACACCAAACACGTGAATGGGAAGAAATCAGAGAGGGGGAAGAAGGGGTATTTTCCGCCATTCTTTCGACTATCAACTTACCGCAATTTCTTCTCTAATTCCGATATGGTTTGTGACGATTGCACACTTGTCGTGGTAACTTCTGTTTGAAGATTCGTGTTTAAGGCTTCAAGTTGCCGGATCCTATCATTATTTGACGATTGCTGGTTCATGTTCACTTTTAATGCGGATTCCATATCTTCGAGCCTTCCTTTCAAGTCCCATGCTGGGCGTGCTTTTCCACCTGCTAGAAAAAAATATATACTTAAGACACCATGCTCCACTGAATGTTCTTTTAGACAGTTTGAATAAAGACACCCAATTCAAAAAGTTTACGATACCTGCAGGTTTGCTGACTGGTTTCTTTGATGCAGTAGTCCTAGTTGACATTGTTTGATTTTTGTTGGCAGCTGGCTTAATTCCTTGGAAAATACAGTCAACATATATAAATCGCACACATCATCGGACATTTTAACGAAATTGTTGCTTTAAATTACTTAGCAACAAACATTCAATGAATCAATGAACACTGTAGAAAAGTAATAAATGTCCAAGTTTTCCGTGTAGTCAAGGGTGACGGCTTTCGCCCATCTTCAATCTTGACATTATTAAATTACGGTTTGATATTCAACTTGATCGCGAGGATTCTAGATTTAATTCAATTAGCGTTGTACCTGATGAGGATCCTGGGCCTGCAGCTCTCCTAGCCATGCCTGTTGCTCTAGGGGCTGGAACACTGGGCTTTGCTCTTTTGTTGGGAGGAGCCTTAAAATAAATACATAATCGTTCTTAATACTCCAACTCTAATTAAATCAATTACATGTATTCACATCCTAAAGGAATATTGTGTATGACAGTATCTGAGTTGAAACAGACCTCGACAGGCGATGCCTTCCTTTTTATACTGGGTACATGTGTAGCTTTGGCCTGTGCAATCGATATGGATGGCTTCAGCAAGGATCCTTTAGGTGGCATCAACTTGCTGCCTGGCTTGGGAAGTTTCGTCATGGTGCCAGGCGCCATAAGTTTACTGGCGCTCGGGGCACGAAGGTTGCTAGTCGTAGCAAGCGGTTTTCGTAACTGAATGGAAAGTGAGTTTGAAATAGTTAGAGGGAAAGAGTCAGCCAGTGATTGTGACAGTTAGGGCTATCAAGTACGATCATAAATACATACTGTCTGGAATTGTCAAACCTTTTATATGCAGATTTGAGCATGACAATGTAATCTTAAACTATTGCTTACCTTGCTTTCCATGTTTAGAACAATTTTACTCCTCTATGGTGCACTTAACTTATTAAAATTTAAAACCACAACCTTCAGCACGGCAGTCTTGTTTTGACCCAGTTTGAATTTCGCGACAATTTTGTACCGATTGATTTGATTGGGCGCGTACAAAATATGACCTTGACATTGTAACTTTGATCGTCTCGAATTATAGGCATCAATTGCAATTTTCACGACTGTCACACCTAACAACAAGAGAAATTGTACTTCTATTTATCTTATTGACATCTATTATTTGAAGATATTTGTATATTTAGGGGTTTTGAGCCCATACAAAATAACCACATTCCATTGGGCTATCGAAAAACCAATCAGAGAAGAGATTGCTTAAGGCATTCGGATGTAGTTCCAGACTGATTTTGCAGAAGTAAACAAAGATATCGCTGAAGTGGGCGTGAGTATAAAACTTGGGTTATAAATCATCTGCACATTAATTTTGATAAGCTTAACGTACTCCTGAGACACTACTGAGTAAATATCCTACCATCATATGTTTGGTAACTGGTAGAAAATTGGGTTTTGCCACTGTATCATGTGATGTGAGCACTGTATCCTGAAATGCCCTTTATGTCAATATGGGCATCAGCTGGCACAACAAACCTTACAAAGGGGATTGCCAGTATTCTCATATGACCTTATAATATAATACAAATATAAGTAGGTATACCTAAGTCACGAGCGCACAAGCTTCACATAAACGATGGCGACAATTACGAATAGAATGTCTGAACTGCACTCATAGGAGAAATTGAGCAATTTGAGTTTTTCACAGGATTACTCTTTCTATTGCAGGGCATTGCAGGGCTAAACATTCATAGAGCAACTAAGATTCAACGGAGGAATCAGGATGGCTTTTGGCCCACACTGGTTGCCAGTTGCTGTGTTCATATTACTCCCATCTACTTTCATCATAACGTGAGTATTATAAGTCCTAAATCCTGACCCTAATTATCACTATACCGATTATGCAAGCTGATAGATGCATAGCCTTTTTTATTCGAATTGAAGGAAATGCATTATTGAATATCAAGTGAATTAAGAACACATGTGAAATTAGTGAATTACATACATTATTTCAATTCCCTGGCGTAATTTCAGGTTTGTAATTGCTGTGTTATTGAATCATGTTGAAGCGGATTTTCCATACATCAGGTTCGTATAACTTTTTATGCAGTATCTATATGTACCTGCTGCTGTCGCCAATACAAAAATGAGTTATTGTTTCATGTTTATAATGTATATTGTTTCTATTGTCGTTTGCCTCATTTGCAGTGACACCGGGACAAATTCTCCAGAAAGTTGTATCTTTGGTCAGCTCCTCAACATCTCAGCAGTTCTCAGTAAGTCTTGACATCAGTGATTTCATTTCAGTCTGTGATAGTATTATAAAAGCTTTGACAAGTGAAGAATATCTGTATAGAATTGAATGAATTAATATACACGGAATACTCTTCTCTGATTCAGTCGGGGCTACCGTTTATGTGAGATACAGGCAAGTGCAAGAATATATATCAGATGAGGTGCATTTAGCCCGGGCAAACAAGGCATCACTCGTGTTGGGTATGCTCTCCGCTTTAGGAATCAGTATGGTGGGGAACTTCCAGGTTAGAATAAGCCGCGAGCTTTTTACACATTGTAAAAACACTTGGCCATAAACCCATTTATCTTTGATATCGTATTCTACTTGTAGGAAACTAATGTCCTGGTCGTGCATTTGACTGGTGCTCTGATGGCGTTCGGATTGGGGACAGTGTATGCGTGGATACACACAGCAATGGCCTATAACATGGTGCCACACATCAATACCAAACTAGTGTGCCATATAAGGGTCGTGATATGTGCAATTTGTACCATAACCTTCATCATGAGTATCCTTTTCAAACCGGTGTACATTTATTTAAGTAGTAAATATCGAGAATATTGCATGTGTCAATGTGACGGATCCCTAGAGTTTTGCTGAGCTGAAGCTTGCACACATTTCAACCCCTTGACGAATTCAGCATTCCTTTTTGGTTCTTTGTCGATGGCCAGGTTTACTGGTAGTGACCCATTGCGCTGGAAAAAGACTGACGGAGTGAGTTGAACACATTTCAGTCTAGACACCCTAGTGTTTCAGTCGCTAGCTGTATTCCTTGTAGATGTGCCCATCGCTATAGATACATTAGGTAGTACATGTATATGTTGTGCCATCCGATTCTAGTTGTTACCATGGAAACGCGCCTCTTTAATCTCATCCCTTAATCGTTGAATTACCCATATATACTACTCTTGTTTCTTGTGATTATCTTCTATGATTGAGCTGGTTATGCAACTGTCAATCACGTGGGCCCTATCATTCGCACGATTGTCCACTTACTTTGTATATTTACTTAGATTCCTCACCTATATGTACTTCCGCGATTCAATCTGTCTGGGATATGCTCAGATTAGACCTGCGGCAAGTGCAACAGACAGCAAAATGCACCAGAGAGCAAAATGATCGATTCGCATGTATCATATTATATGTAGAATGATTAATTATTGCCTCTTTCTAAATAAACAAGCATATGATGATCACTATGCGTGCATGTGTATTGTAATTTTGTACATATGTAGCTCGCGTACGCATATACGCATTTAACACGTGATCAAACGTAAGATTCTATTCCACGACTGTGTGAATTCCCATCATCTTATCACGCCTCCCTTAACTGTAAATAGCTTTCACATTCGACGGTATAGCTAAGAGACATTATCACGGTAAAAATCCCAGAAAATGGTACCCAGAAGATGGAGTAAGTATTTCTATCGATCTATAATTAAGAATACCAGTGATTTTCAAATATCATAAGTACTTAGAAATGTATATGTAGTACTGTGCTCCTGTTGTTTATAATTGCATCAAAACATGCATGCTTGTATGACATTGCTAATGGTCTCTAATTCAATGACAGATATGACCCGTGTTGATTATAAAAAGCGCACATTTTGCGATTTCATTGTTTATCATTTATGTTCATCGTGAAATGATGTACAATTTATACGGTGATGTCTTTATGTTTTATGGATATGTTTATTACATGCGTGTATATTACTGTATTTTCAGGGATTCACAGAACACATTATAAGCAGCGCATCAGAGTGGACGATGGCCATCAGCTTGTTATTCTTTTTCTTGACGTTTGTCCACGAGTTCAAAAACATTCACGTCACTGCCCCACAGATCTCTCTACTGCTCATGAGATCCGAATTTGAAGGCTCCTCGCCATTGTATATCGGTGCTGATGACGTCATAACTTAAATTATCTCCTCTAGTGTTCCGTTCTTCGGGCGAAGGATCTCGCGACCTTGTTTTCGTAAACAGCACTTAACTGTTCACATTCTTCATCTTGCGCATCCTCTTTGAACACATGTATGCATAGTGATGATGTTGGTTGTTCCATTTAGTTCGTAACCCTAAAACAGATTTCAATCGTGTGACATTGTACATCGGAGTTAATGTTAGCATGATACCAAGTTTCCAAATGGAAAGCATTTATGTGTCTTGGTGCAGTCCGAAACTCAATTAAATGGTAAATGAACTGATAACTTGTACGTTATAATTATGTACAAACTGACGTTCAAATGCCACTTTAAAGTTTTAAAGAGAGTGCCATATCAGTTAGTGTGAAGATGGATTGAACTCTTTTTTGTCCAGGATTTTAATGATTGTGTGAGCTTCAAGCTTTTGATATTTTTGGAAATATTTTTCGAGATGTACTCATTTGCTACGTGTATCGTAGGTTGAAGTGATGTAATGCGGTTTCAATATACAAATGTAGTGGCTAAATTATACTTAAGATATGCTTGGATATGGTCACATTCTGATTCAAATGTATACAAAATATTGTAACTCAAACGCATATTCAAATCTCATTCTACAAATTTATTTTACTCAAATGCAAATTCATATATCAATGTACATGATTTACACGTGAAATTTGTACTTCATAAATATTTCGGCCCAATATATCTGACATGCTGTGCGTGAACTTTCCTGCCATTTGTAGTACACTGCCCTTTTACTGTGTACTTAAACAGAGTTGTTGCTATCTAAAGGGTGAGGTTAGATCATTCGAAAGAAAACCAATGGGAGCGTTTTGTTATGTATTTAAAGATTTCACAAGTCACACGGTGTCATCAAACAGTTGTGTGTTATTCTTAAAAAACATTATTTTATCAATGCAAATTTATTGCTTGTGCTAATTGTATGTACGGTTTCTCGTATGCTCAATGTTTAAATTAATATCGTAATGTAGTAGTAGATCATAACACACTAGATGTACTAGTTTGTAGCACATATTTCCCCCAATTACATGGAATAGGAAAAAAAGTGCTCCGCGGAGACGCACACACAGTAGTGATGTAGATTATAGTAGCACGTTAAGTTTGTAGTGCCTTCTAGTGTAGCATTGATTGAAAATTATGTAGGCATTCAGGAATGCCTGCAGGTATTTGAAAATGATCAATATGGAAGATCACAGCGGAAATGTGCAATGATGATTAAGATTAGATAGAAAAGTGCGGCATGAAT
>JAXGGS010539474.1:0-10781 GCA_035585475.1 Armandia brevis | reverse complement strand
CTCATGGAATGTCTTATTACACTTTCTTTCAACAGCTTTTCTATCTGCGCCTCCACAGCAGCTAGCTTGGTCATTGGGAGTTGATACAGCCGCTGCCGTATTGGTCTTCCTTCTGTTTCGATTTGCATTTGTACGCCTACTGCTTTTCCCAGCAACCCTCCTCCCCTAAACACTTTTGAAACTTCGCCAATAGGTCATATTCTGCTGATACTGATTACACTGAAGGCTGACGTCGCATTGTTCTAGCATATAGTTCATGTCCGTCGACCTGCGCCATTTTCTTCACAAAGTCCAGTGTCACCTTGTATTTATCACAGAAATCCGCTCCTAATATGATATTGCAGGGGAGATTACGCATTACTATGTACCTTTGAGGGGGTAATCTGCTTACATTGATCACTCCTTTCCCCACAACCACAAGGGCGTTTCCAGCTACCGAATGTGGTTGCACACGCGTAGCTTGCAAGGGGTTTACCGTTTGGGTCGAGCTTTGAATCACATGATATGCCGCATAATCCATCAATAAGATTTGGGCTCCCTGTCAATCAGTGCTATGAAATCATCCCCGCACGGTAATCCCAAGTGTTGGTCCCCCCGTCCTTGTCCAGCCGGGTAGGTAGGACCTGCAGGCCAGTTTAATGGTTTCCTTGCCTCGCAGTGTGTAGTGACATGTCTGTATGTCTTACAGTGGTAGCACAACCGTTCGCCCTGCTCATTCCGGTTCGGCATTCTTTCTCTTGGACGTCCTCTTTTCTTGGGATCCCCATTCTTCACGTAACCGAGATTCTTTCCACCGGTAGAAGTCACTAAAGCAATGGGTGCCTCATTCAAGGCTGCCGTTGTGTCTGCCCGCATGGTCTCTGTGTTGTCAGCAAACAAGTTCCCGTGCCTTCCCAGCGCTTTGACAAGCCCGTCAGTATGTTTTCCTGTACCCATGTCTTGGGTAATGGCGGTAATGGTTGTTGTTGTTGAAAAACTCCAGCTCTTCCTGATTCTCGATAGGTAGTTGAGGTCGCAGATCTAGTTGTATTTGTGGTTGGGCGCCCTGCAGGGTCTTGCACTTCCTCCAACTGCCGTCTTCTTGCCACAACGTTTACCCTGGCGTGCTCTGGGATCTACTCCACTAGTGCCAACAGCTCTGCTTCTCTTTCAGCATCGCCGTCATTGCCTGCCATTGGTCAGCCATTACGGTTGGTCAGTTTCTGTCTATTACTGACCTTTCTCCATCCAGGTTCCGCTTGCAATCATCACGGATCGTCCTGGCAAGCTCCTCACAATTATATGTGGAATCTCGGGCCCAAGACAACATATAACAAGCTGCAAAGTGTTTGAACTTGAAAACTTTCCTTGTTTATTAAGAACAACGGTACATAATACAACTTGGGTTCAAAACTCTGAGTGCCGTAAGGGGGGAAGCCCGCCATCTTATACCCTGCCGTGACAACTTGGTCACGGTTAACAGGTATTTTCATGGAAGTCGCACCTCGTCACCGGATTACTCCAGGGACGTGGTGGTTATTCCATTCATCTGACATGTATCCCGGCCGTAATAGGCACTCACCTATTTCAGAACTCGGTTGACAGTTGCCAATCACTATGATGAGCGACTGACTAGTACTCAGATAAGTACAGGTCATCAGCAGCGCATCTTACAACAGTGTGGGGGCAAGTTCACTGCCCAACTTCATCATGTACAGTTGTGCAAGCGAGCTATCCCCACTAACAACTTTTCTGAGTTGCCATTACATTTTACTGCAGGTTTAACAACATACATCAATCCAGTCGTACAAAGTCATCATCTGACCAACCAGAAATCCAAATTTCGCTTCCTTTCTGACTCTTGTGGTGATCAAAAATCGGTGGTTATAAAAAAATACCAGGATTTGCCGACGTTTCTCTGCAAGATCCTACTATGGCATCATAGGCACTCCTCTATGGTCAAACATGTGTATATACTAGTAGAGAGATGGGTGCTCGGGAATCATAAACTGTCTCTACCTGGATTCATAGCATGTCTGTTCCAATCAGAAATGCATGAAAAGATGACTGAAGAATCAAATGTCAAACTTGGAGAAATAACGGAAAAGCTTCTTCTAAACGAGACAGAACAATCCATCAACAGTTCCACAGAAGATACCTGGCCCCCGCTTCACCTCGCTGTGAAGTTTGGACTCACGAAAATTGTCAGAATTATTCTAGGTCATCCAAGCATTGATGTCAACAAAGTCTCACATGACGGGAAAACACCTCTCCAGGTTGCCATGGAAGCAGATGTTCCTAAACCAGATATCATGATTATGCTGCTGGCTCATGACGGATTTTATATACATCAGGATACTCCTGGTGTGGCGTCATGCCTTCAGCATATAGAAAATAAAGAAAATGCGTTTGCTCCCTGCTTGTTGAGACATTGCGGCAAAACTACTTATTTCCAAGAAAAATTATCACGAAACTTATCTCAAACTGTCACCATGTCTCTTGATGAACTTGTTAAAGTGGCATCTGAATTCAAACACCCGGGATATCATAGTGACTACAAATTTTCGGCGAATCATCTGGAAAGTGTACTGACCAATATCAGAAAATGGATGGAAGAGTTTGAGCAAGTAGAAAACCTAGAGGATGTCGACCATGGAGCACTTATTTTAGTGGCCCAATTACTGACAGCAGTATGTAGTAGCAACACTATAAAGACGGAATATTTGCTGCTAATTTTAGATTCATTGTTTGCTGTGCTGGTGAAAGCGCATTTACAGCATCAGTATTGGTGTCAGCTGCTGTTTAACTGCTATGGAGTATGGCACTCGATCACATCCAGTTTTCAATTTAGTTGCAATGCCCATTTTGACGAGGGAAAAACGTTGGCTGAATGCTATATAAGGGACTCAGATATTCACAAGTTCCAGAAACTTTGCAGAGTTCCTGGTTTTGATTCAAACCAAAGAAATATGGATGGTGATACACTACTGATGGTCATATGTAAAGAAGAAATCAACAAGGACAGGTTCCTCATTGCAAATTTTCTTCTTTGTAATTCAAACACCGATGTGTCTCTCAGAAATAACTCCAAAAGATCCGCACTTGATCTTCTCACGGAAACGATGATAGTCGACAAAGAATGCACTTCATTCTCAGACAGATTCCCACAAGCTGTAATTGCAGAGAAGTCCACCAAAACTCCGCTGATCTATTCGGGATCATGTGGCAGATTGTGTCTCATATTACTAATAATACAGCATCGTACAGTCACTGCAGCTATAACTCACGAAGCTTTTACTGAGATGTTCCCTTTGGTTCTGTCAGAAAGAGAAGACTATCTACTTATTATACATACCTTGGTTCAGCAAGAACATTTCCGGATAAACCAATGCCATATTAAGACAGATATATTCTTGTCAGTTGGTACTCAGCTCCTGAAAAACATAACATGTACCAAATGTTCCTGGAAAGTGTCCTTGGATATTCTGCAAAGCTGCATCAAACATGAATCCTGCAGTGGCGCGCTGGTAATGAAATGTCTAGAAGGGATCCTGTGCATGTCTGATGGGAATGATATCCCTAAACAAATCAATGAAACATTCCTCCTTCTGATCAAACGCCCTGTCTACTCCATAAATACAGACCTGAATAGTCACGGACAAACAGCTGCCCATATTGCAGCGATACAGAAGAAGTTCGAATATTTGAAAAACATTTGTGGAAACACCGACATTGATCCGAGCATAGAGGACGAGGAAGGAAATAGGTTTTTATTTTACCTCATTTCCAAAGAGATCAACTTCAACAATATTGTAGCACCATTAATACAGTCTCTCACTAGCAGGGGTATTACAATCAATTGTACTCTGAACAAAACACAGGAAACTATTGCACACGGGTATGGACGCTTGCAATGTGTTAAAAACTTCCAGAATGTAATTAAATTTGAAAGGTTTGACCCCAACCAGAAAGATACCAATGGAAATACTGTTCTGGGGGCAATGGCGAAGCAGCATTCTCAACAAAATAATTCTTCAAATACAATCGAGATCATTGAATCTCTGTTGTCACTGGGAGCCACAGATGTCACACTAGTCGATGAAGATAATACGAATGTAGTTACTCTCTTTGGCAAACAGACTGCCAATGAACAACACAGTACGGTCAACATGAAATTATTAGAATTGACAATTGTCCACAAATCATTTTCGAAAGAACTAGCTTCTCAATGCTTTATTGAATTATTAAGCTGGTCAGACATACATGAAAACCTCAAAATAGCTTATATTCAGAACATAGGGTTAGTGGTGCAGCACCCCGGATTTTGCATCAACAAGTGCATGGTGAACAAAGATCAAATCATATGTCTGGTGAGAATGTGTTGCGAGAACTTGATGAAATCTAAGGGACCAGAAGCAACCACAGACAGCAATACCAATGATGCTAAGCCGAACTACGCAGATATCATCATTGAGAAGCTGTGTATGATAAATCAGACAGATACTCTATCTAGCATGATAGCTGTTTTAGGATCATTTTACACGTCAGAATCACACCAAGCAGGATTGATAATGATGTACATGGAATCTATTGTCAGAAATTCGGCTTATGATTTAAATGCAGTCATCAACGAGCAACAGCAGACAGCAGCTCACATGTGTGCAGAGAAAGGGATAGCGAGAGTCGTTAAACTTATTTGTTCTTCTTTGCAATACGATCCGGACGTAAAGGACAGCAGAAAAAGAATTGTTCTGTTCTATATATTGGAGAACTTCTCTGTGGTGGAGACAATTCCCTTCATATTTGACATGGGCATAGAGTGGGACTATCATGTTACCCATGAGGAGGATCAAACAATACTAGATTTTTACAAGAAATTGCCACACCGGGACGATGGAGTTTATAAGCTGATTCATCGAGCAACAGTGGATGGTCCATACTGTCAAAGTGGTAAGTTTGGATGTCACAGCTATATTCCCAAGTTTTCCCTTACACTGTGTCTGACTTCTAGATGACTTGCAAACTATTTTTCTATTGAAACCTTTCATTTTGTTTCAGTTTCCGCACCAATACGAAAGATCCATACGAAAAAACGTGCAATGGCTTTAAAACTTGCTTCCATAAATACAACACCTGGCGTAAAAATATCACCAACTGAGGGTGTATTCTACAACTCCAACCTCAGCAATTCTGTAAGTTTAACAAAAATGGGTGAATCCTAAATATGTCTGAATTAAAAGAATGCATTTATGAAGTCTGTCATTAATCAATTTCAGTATCAGATGCACAATGCCAACAAGGGGCTAGCATGTGTGATTTCCCTTCATGAGTTTATGCAGAGGAGGCTCAAACCTTTGCCTGGCTATAAGGAGGATTATACTAAACTGACTGACGTCTGGACACAAATTGGATTTGATGTTCTTGCTCCTGAGCCTGAGCCTGGTGAACTAGGACATTGCCTTACCGGAGAGGTATTCCATTCAAAATTGAAAAACTTACCAATATATAAATTAACTAACTGCTGAAACCCGCGTAGCAAATAATAAGATTTATTGAACAGAAATACACACGCACACATAACCCACCCCCCTCTACCCCACCACTCCTCAACACACACCAACTTATCCTCTGACACACCCATTCCCTGAGCTCTCCCCAACGAGAGCCCTTTCGCAACAAACACCAAGTTCTGCATAATATATGTATATAATTTATATTTCTAGGAAATACTTGGCATGATTTCGGCATTCGCTGCTTCCCTGAAACCTGAGCACCAGTGTGCTGTACTTGTCATATTAACACACGGTTCACAAGGGTTCATCTATGGTAGCGATGGAGACAGGGTTTCCATCACTTCGATCCAACACAAACTGGACAACAATTCCTGTCCCCAGATGGCGGGAAAACCTAAAATAGTCGTCATACAGGCGTGTCAAGGAGGTACATTTCATTAATCAGATCTATCATTCTTAGATTTGATGGACTTCTTGCAATAGCCACATGACACATTTAAAAGAATGAAATGACAGTATACATCACACTGTTTTGGACTTCTAGGTTATTCTTGCTAATTATTTTCGATCAGGAGGAAAATGTAATGACAAATATTTCTCAACATTCGCTCATTCACCCTTACACATGTTTATACATTAAGATATTGAAATCATTTTCAGATCGTAAAGACATTGGAGTAGAAGCTACATTAACGATTGGTGATACAGCCAGGACAAACCCAACCGATCTACCCACCATGTCTGATGTCATACTCTGCTCACCATCACAAACAGGTATAATAGATTTTGCTGAAATAGTCAATAGACAAATTATATATTATATTGACATAGCTAAGATAAACTATGTTTTGGTCGATAAGTACAGATATGCTCATCTCTATGCTAGTCAATGTCGAGCCCCTTGTCTGAACCATGTTATTATTTCAAGATTATGTGAAATGTGGTAGTAAGTCTTAACATCGAATATCAAGGTTCAATTTAACATGCAAAAGGCCCTATAAACAATCGATTACATTCACGAAAAATGTTTACCGTCTGCCATCAGTCTATCATTGGCCTATAGTTTGTTCGACAAATATCATCACTTTTATTTCAGGTTTCGTTTCGCTCGTTCGTGAAGGTGGGAGTGTTTACATTCAACACTTCCTGGAATGCATTGCCAGATTTGTTCATCGCCTGGAATTCACCGAAATTCTGCGAGAGGTAAGATTTAAACGAACTTCAGTGAAACATTTGATAAAACATCACTAAGGCATGATTTATTATTGGCCGAAATCTGCGTTTATGTTTATATATACCTTTGGATTTGCGCAAATCCTAATATCATTCTTTATCAAAGACAAGTTGACGGATGTACTATCGGTGTCGATAAGCGCGTGAAATGTATGATCAATAATCCATTCACCTTGTTCTGGTCATTTTCGAGGTGTATATAACTCCCGCCCTGGCATGTCATCCCCTATCTACATATGTATAGTAATTTTTCAAACTAATTAATTCAACTAGGTTTATTGATTAAACCCGTAATGTGTCAATTACTACAACCTCTTTCTTAGCTGAGTACTCACGTGTAGTCTTTGTACACATAAAATCGTGTTAATGACACAGCTAAATGCAAATATATCAGCCTATGTAAGTGCCTCATGTTACAAATGTCTTTGTCATTATTTCCAGCTGAACAAGAGAATGAAGGAGCAGACTGTACCGGTGATAGATCCGGTCACTGGGGAAGAAAAGGACGGCAAACAAATGTCCAAGTTTGAGAGCAGTCTCACCAAAAAACTGTTTTTCTTCCCATGTCGGGGTGGGAAAAATGGACAAGACTGGCCTTCTCTAGAATAATCATATTTCTTCTTCAATATCAACTTTCCATAACTACCAGTCAATTTCATACATTATATGATATGTTTTGCAAGATTATTTGTGATACCATTAATACACGGCTTGTATGGAGTATATGTATATTCCAACATGATAGTGTCACTTAAAAACTAAGTTCAAACTCTCTTACTTCGCAAACATATTTTATTTGCTTCCATAATCATGCATCAAGCATTTGTGTCTGCTTTCCATTTCAACATTTTTGTTCATTCCCTGTGAGTTTTAGTTATATCAAGTGTATATAATGTATATGCCGTAATGTATCTGGTATGTTCAAGCTTTTCAAGATGACATGTAAAGCGTCCTCGGTCATCGCTTATAAAACAGATCGATAATCAACGTCAAATCGCTATCAAAACTACATCGAGTTTCACACCAAGACATTTAAACGTCGTATAATGTATTTTCACCTTATCTAAAGAAACACATACATGTATGTCCATGTCTTCGGTAAATCAATAGTACTTATACAAGACATATACTAAGATCAGCTCATCCACCATGTTACTCTAGTCCTTTGCTAGTTTTGTGATAGTTTTGTGCCATATTTGTAGATGTTTTGAACCCCAGCTCTGACGATTATTGTAAAACTATATCAATTAATATATTAGCCTACTTTTGGAAGATTTACCTTATTGATAAAACAATTATATCAATGCCTTATAACCTTAATTCGTAGGATCACAAGGTATATTTATTCTAGAGCTCCTTTGACATTACCTCCGGTTTGTAATAATACATTTTCGTACCTTTCGTAGACTATCATATATGATAATCTGTTGTCGATCGTATTGCAATTTTCATTATAGTGATAGTGTTTCGTTTAGTTTTAGATGATGTAGATTCAAGTCAATGATGTACAATAAATGGTTTATTGGCGCTCTTTTCAATGTGTGTGAGTTCAAATAACAGTGTACAACTTGTATACTTATTTGAAAACGGGGTCTTTAAACGAACAAATCTAAAATTTAAATCTAAGCCTTATTGCAACACGATCAGCATATAGGCTGGTACAACATAATTTACTACATGTACATGTATTATACAACTACATACAAGACACTTATCTTACTCATAATATTGACACTGACATTCCTTTGGCCACTCAGCCATCACTTGGCAAGTATCACATGACGAGATATCAGCTGATTTGTATTTACATTCACTACATGCATATGCATGTACATGTTCATTCCCTTTAATAACACCAAACCTATCGTTTGATCTGGGGTTTGGTACAGAACAATGCTGATAAAAATTATTGGACAATATTGCATTCATGTTAAGACTAATTCACAAATTATAATAACCTCAGACCTGGTGAAGCCTTTTACCAACGCAATTTTATACCTCGTTATTTTTTTGTACCTGGTTATTACAACGTGATCCAAAAATGAATTTAACGAGTACCCGGGTGAATTCGACATTTACTGACTCAACAAAAACACGCGTCATCTTGGACGGGCAGGAAACAGATTGTTAAAAAGGCTTCGAAAACAGATATCAAATCGCGAAAGCAGACGGCTACCATGGACAGTGAGACTCATGGACTCGTCCGATACTGCCTCGAAATTACGTGCTGCGAGCATCCATCTGCTTAGTGCATCCGCTGCTCATGAAAAAGTATTCATCTCACCTGTGGTTCTTTACGACTTAGCTGGGGAGAGGCAATTCAATGGCAGCAAACAAGTTGGCCGTTCAGGTCACAGAGGTCAAGGCGAAGTTATATTTTGCCTGGCAGTATAAACATGTATACACGCTTGTACGAAACATAAGCGCAGATTTAATCTTAAACCTTCACCGACACTCTTAAAACAACTTAACAGGCACTCCATATGATAAAGTGAACAAATTATCAGCTGATGTGGCTGATACCAGGTGGGATATAAATTATACACTAGCGACAACATTCACAACTCACGATAGGAGAAGAAAACAAATTTCCTATTTCACTCGTTACACAAACAAAGTCAGATTAAAAATATATAAATAGATGGCTATACTTTAAATTGAATGTAGTATTTTTCATTCAGCCTCAGTTTAACATATTGAGCGCTTCTTGAGAGTGTGTTATCCCAGAAAGTTATTGTCTACATCTATTATATTATTGACCTGGAATTGCAGGCACTTGAGACTGCCCATGTTAAGAGCCATGTGTAGGTTTAGCGAAGTTGATATGCCATGCACCATTTAAATTGACATGCTAGTGGTGATAGGTGACATCTGAACATGTTCGTTATGGTAGATCAAAACACTCAATATTTTAGCAGTGCACTTGGTATGGTCGGTAAAAAAATAGATTGCCCACCATCTATAGCTTTTATGCAGGATTTGCTTCACCATTTATTTAACAAGGGGTGTTTCGCAAGGGAAACATTATAAATATGCTCTCACGGATCTCCTTTGATAGGTGACTATTATCCGTTGTTGTAGGTTCCTGATGGATATTCAGGAGCCGGAATTCGTATCATTGGCGTCTGGTTGCGCCCACAATTGACCCGGTTCCTCTTGTGATGGAGGTCATGAAGTAAATACAGATATATCCCGTGCAGCCGTCCAATGGGTAATTTTTTCCACGGAAGCAGAGGTATCATCATTCTATGGCATAGGGAGTCCCACATGCGTCACCAATCTGATAAAATTCGGGGATTTAGTAAAATTAAATAAATGCCAAATTAGAGGAGGGTTGTACAGAAACCGTGGGCCTGGACTTGGTCGCCTTATCTTATTGATATTCTAACTGAGGCATCATGTTTTGCGATGTCAACCGGGTGTCTGGCCGGGTTACAAAAAAACAGTGGTGACACACGGTGAATACCAACAGCATCATTATTTACCCTTTTATATGTACTGCTTCGAGCTATTAAGTGATCCCCGGGGAATCCCTCTTGTGACATTCCTAACACTTTTAATCATCCACAAAATAATAATTTTAATACACTGTAACATTTTAATTAAATGTTTTCTGACACACCCGCATGGACATGATACCGTTGCAGGCATATTGAAGCATTTAAAACAATTAAGATACAACAGTGAATCCTGAATTTGCTATGGCCCAGACTAATATTCAATGCCCGATTTCAAAATCTAGTAAAATAATAAACCTTAATTAAGATCGATTTGCTTTGGGGTTAATGGGAGCTGGTTCTTGCACTCTACGTATGTGCCACCCTGTTGCCCCCAATTTTTCAAGCACCGGTCGATCAGATTGACTGAAAATGTCAGCCTTCAAGCTCATTTTGACCCCGAAATACATTGCTTGTATCCTTGTTGTAAGTGATGCCACTCATGGTCACACCTGAGTGATCCGCACCGGACAACCATACTCCCAATGGATTAGTGTAATTGGTCAGAGATCATCTTATCTCTGTCATATGTTCCTAGAATTTAACTGTTAGGCTGAAA
>JAXGGS010539363.1:0-10781 GCA_035585475.1 Armandia brevis | reverse complement strand
TGGAGCAGCAGATAAGTACCAGGATGTACTTACCTCCTGACCAGTAGACTCCTGCACAGTAACATGGAGCAGCAGATAAGTACCAGGATGTACTTACCTCCTGACCAGTAGACTCCTGCACAGTAACATTGAGTAGCAGATAAGTGCCAGGATGTACTTACCTCCTGACCAGTAAACTCCTGCACAGTAACATGGAGCAGCAGATAAGTACCAGGATGAACCCGCCGACAGTGACCCCTATGACCCCTTGTTGTGAGAGATGAATAGTGATGACGGGCTGCACGTCTCCTGGTTTCAACTGCTCGGTCTGAGCTGCTGATCTGGTGGGTGTGACCCTTTTCTTCGCCTCTGTAGTCTGATCTGCAGTTACATAGAAACAGATAGATGATATTATCCGTTTAAATCAGCTCATCGGTCCATGTGTATATAATCAATTATATTTGGTTGTTATTTTGTACAGGCATCCTTTATCAAAGAGCACCTTCCTTAGACGGCCTATTTCAATAAGTCGAGACGAATAACACATAGTTTATTAACCGGTGCTTTAAAACGTTGCTTTCGCGTAATTAAAGAAGTGATCTGCGAGGTGTAAAATGCGTGTCATGGAGACACTGACCTGTGTCGCCACCTGTTGTCACAGTCGGTCCCTCGATGTTATAAGTTTCCCCTAAACTTGTTAACTCTGAACCTTTCTCGCGAGCTGAGCAGGAAATGCTTCTTATATCCAGGCTTTTTACCAGACATTGTGACTCGTGGCTCTCTGACTCGACCTTGGTAACGACCCACGTGTACAGCATCTCAGACCTCAGGGATTCAGGCTCAGAGTTGGAGCTGGACTCGCAGCACCAGTGTGTCTGATTTGATGTGACGTCAGGTTTCTCAGGGGTTCCTATAAAATGTAGCCCCGAAATTAAATTTTTTTTAACCCGTTTACGCTATGTTTAATAAGGATCATACGTCATGCTGGCCATCTATTGTTATCGTTTTAATGAGTTTTATCAGAGTTCCTGGCTAACACCGCTCTTTATTACGGTATCGTAAAATAAACATATTACAATTGCTTTAACATTTAGTATCTAATAATACTTTCATACAAAGGCTGGTTCTGTACATTAACTCACCCCAAACCTGGACTTCCTTCTCTCCCAGCCGCTGTCCACTGATTTCTAGGAAATATTTCCCAGACATTTCCAGGGTCACAGACGAGATTTGAACCGTGAATTGAGAATGATCGAACTTCCCCTGAGGAAATCCTTCTTTGCGCTTCAAGAGATTAAAGTTATAGTAATGCAACATCACATCATGTCCTTCCTTTATCAGCAGAACATCGTCAGCTGCCCTTACTTCAGAGAGTTCCCATTCCAGTAATCCTGGTCTTCCTTCCGTTAACTGGACAATTTCTGACTTTGGATTTTGCTCTGTTTGTGCCAAGGTTCCCCCAATAAAACAGATCATGACAATAACTGACACAAGTCTAAGATTTTCCATCTTTAACAGGCACGATTCAACATTTAGTGTTAGTATCTCCCGGTTACTAGGAGCTTAAAGATGAAGTTATGCGGAAATATTAGGTTGCTCTGATCTGTTATATTTCACCGACGATCCCCATGACAAAATAACAAGAAAATTGGGCAATTATCGTTTATATGATATTGACTTGCTCAGGAATGTCTGTACAATTATAAATTACCCAGTCAAAATGATAGAGATAAGGCAATATTGTGTGTCGCTCTTTGTAAATTAATAAGAATGATTGTATTGGTTTTGGCTGATCATGTGAATGATAACGAGTTGTTTGTCCTAGAATTATAGGACGCTTTATTCACCCATCATTAAATTTAGCTGAAAAAAGGCAGTGTCGTAGTAACGCATTGCTGCTATTATAACTCGCCATGAAAACTCACGGTTTGGGCGCTCAAACACAGCATTTATTAACGAGTTAATAATAACTATATGCCATTTCTGGGAGTTCTATATACTTGTACATTTTGCGCTAGCTTCTATATTTTTATGATTGATTGGGTTTTTTTTCCTGTTATTGCAGCATGATGCCGGTTAACCGAACATATATTCTCTTCATGGTCTTTCCGTCCATCTTTAAATATGGAGTCGCAAGTGTTGGTAATATATCGCTATTATTATACAGTACGGCTGCATAAAATTGTTAAATAGTTTCTCAGGCCCGCCCGCATGGGCCTGAGACCCCCCGCATCCCCCTTTTTATTTGGATTTGTAAAAAAGGAAAACCGTACCTGCCGCACCCTCCATTATAGCTGCCGACATTCGAAAAATGGTCAATAAAAGCCCCCCGCACCTTACTTTCCGGAAAAAAACAACAACAAAACCTGCCGCACCCTCCTCTTCATAAGGAAAAAAAATCCACCTGCCGCACCGACCCTGGTGAAAAAAAACACTAGAAAAAACCACTTGCCGCCAGCACCCCTCTCTCAAGCAAAAAAAGCTTGAGAAACTGATCATTAATTTTATGCAGCCTAACCATAACTGTTTACTCCGAATGCACGAACCACAAACGATAGTAATCTTTCTAAAACACGTGGCTAAGACACACGCCTGCATATATACTATTAAGTGTACATGGCCTCACTGTTTACTGCCGTTTATCGATTGATATCAAATATTCATTAAGTCCTGCATATCCATTATTTTACGTGGTAACTATTAATACAGTCCATTTTTATATCCTGCAGGATTTGCGACTCATCCGGAAGCTGAAACCCTGGCTTGTCCTGGAGCGAATCTGACGTTAATTTGGCAGCTGGAGGAGAAACTGACAGAAGTTATAGACAGTGTGATTGTATTTAAGGGGGATTACCCAGCTAAGATCTCTATGATGAAGTTTATCCCCCCTAACATCACAGTTACACCTGTGAATGTGATCAGATTAGAACCTGTCGGCTTTCTCGTGTTAAATGTGAGTGAGGAAGTGGCCGGAGTTTACGAGGCGACCGTTTTCCTACAGAACTCGACCAAACTGCGGCATTCCATCAATGTAACAGTGGATAAAGGTGAGTAGACGTTTAAAAAACCTTCTACAGCGAATCATCGTTTGACACTTGGGTTCTCTAACGTACTGCTTAATGGAAACGTTCAGTAGCTCGACTCATCACTCTTTCCCGATATAATAGTTTTATCTGTCCGTAATACTGCGTCCAACTCTGCTGCTTTAGATAAAAATATAACTGGTATCGCATCGCAATCTGGCGCCATTCCCAAATTACCAGAGATGTTTATCCACTGAGTATACGACTTGTAGGACTTAATCAAGTCCTCACACAAAGCAAGCTTCAGCTTTCACTTCGTGCGATATGACGCCGATGTGCTATTTCCCAACTTTACACGCAAATAGTGTATTAATGATGTATGTGTGCGTTTCAGATCATTGCCCCTTGGTAACCACTGAATCTGTGCAGACGACAGCTGACATACTGAGATACACGGATACATCTGTTAAAGCTTCAAACACAGGACAGGTTGTCATGGTAACCGTGTCTGTTCTCTCTGCTGTTATCCTGGCGACAATTATCTTCATCATCATCCTTTATGTCAGGAGGAGGATATTTCCGAAGGTCAGTGTGAATATAAAACAGTGACGGTACATTTGATAATGTTGTATGATAATATTGACGGTAACTCGATGTTTTACTTCTTCTTCTACAGAAGCTGCCGTCCACTGATATAAAACACGATTTAGAACTTGCTGACCACCACGAAAAAGCTGGTTTGATATTAGATTCGAATCATGAAAATATGGTAAATGTTTACTCTACATGTTATCAATTTACAAGTTTTGTACGCGCATGTCCTGTTTATATATGCCGTTCGTATTGCATTGGTAATCTTAGTTATATTACCTCGTTTAAGCAGGACAAGAATGAAGATATCCACGAGAAATTGTGTAAGTTGATTATTATGACTTCATTATTTATGCTTTACGATCGCTTAGGCCCCACAAAGTTAATAAAATGTTTCTCAGGTTTTTTTCGACCTTGAGAAACAGCGATGCGGCGGGGTTTTTTTTTGTTTTTTTTTCGGTTTTCGAAAGTGGCACGGCCCTTTTTTTTATTATCAACATGTCGGCGGTGCGGCCCCTCTTTTTTTTCTAGGGTTGGTAAAGTTACAAGGCACCTTTTTTGTTTACCTCTGAGGTGGTGTGGCATCTTTTTTGCACCATTTAGCATCAATTTAAACGAAATGGCTGCTTATTGACAACGGAATTGGTCTAAATTAGCATGAATAGAGCTAAATAGACAGCCTGGGACTCGGGAGGTGGTGCAGCATATATTCATTTTGGCCCACTCAGAGGCGGTGCGGGATGCGGCCCATTTTTTTTATGGTCGCGCGAATGGTGCTGGCGGGCTTTTTGTTTTTACGATTATTGTGGTGCGGGCGGCCTTTTTTCTTTTTTTTTTAAATCGGGAAAAAAAATACAATCTGCGGCGGGATTCTCAGCCGTGCAGCGGCCCCTGAGAAACATTGTATTATGTTTACATGGCCTTTAATTGGCGGTTTCCAGTAAATTCCAACATAACTGGCATTTCAATGTAGATTACTTTACCTGACAGAACCCGGATAGGTTCATCTCCATATGTTAACGATTTGGCTTAATGCTATTCAAACATCGATGTTTCTGTTTGGCAGCTGTTACTGAGCTTATCCAGAGATTATACGAGACCCTCCCCCTGAGTGACCGACAGTTTACATCCCTATCTGAAGCTGCTACAGAGGAGGAGAGGCGGGATTTACTCCACAAATATTTATCCAGGTTTCCGGACCAGGACAAAGTGGATCAGCTCAGGACATCGGTATTGTGCGATTCTCTTCTTACACCGAACCTCGGCAAAAGAGGGCAAACTAAATCCACAGGTAAAATGTCACCCCTTTTATTTTATCAACCATTCAAATTAACACATATGTGTTCATTTAATTTTATCAACAAAAAGGTAAACCTAATTTGCCCGAGGTTAAGAAAGATATTCACTAGGACTACTATATTTCTCTAAGATTTTAAAACATTTAAACTTTTTACATGTAATTTTAAGAATTTAAAGGTTCGCTGTTTTAGTGTTTAATCTAACTATATCTATTTCCATTATAATAGGCTACGAGGTAATCGGCACTTTGCAACATCACCTGAAAGAATATCTCCGCGTAAAATCAGGACACCTTAATAGAAGTCTTCGCCAGAGATACCTTCCCAACCACAAAGGAATCTTCTACATCAATCTTTCTATCAGCGAGAAACCTATCAGACTTACCGAGGATTATATAACAAGAACTGCCCAGAGTTTCGGCGATCACAAAAGTATAGATTTAGAGGATATTCTGGACGACCTGACAGTAACACATTACCCGACTGTGTTAATTTGTGGTGCAGCAGGAACAGGAAAAAGTACAGCAACTCAAATTATAGCCAGCGAATGGGCAAACAGCAGAATGTGGAATGACAAATTTGACCTACTATTTCACTTTGAGTGTAAAGTGCTCTCTAACGTGTTCAAACATGAAATTAGTTTAGTTGACCTAATTTGCAAAACACATTATCAAACTCTCTTCAATGCTAATCCTGAGGCCAAACAAGCACTTTTAAAATACTTAGCGAAGCAGGAGAAACATACGTTGTTTGTTATCGATGGGTTAGATGAACTCTCAGGTTGGTCAGCGACTCACAAAGAACAAGAACTTGCAGATGTTGAAACAGCAGCTTCGGTGCCGATCTTGATTAAGAGTCTGATTTATGGACACGTCATGCCATCCTCCAGCGTCATAGTTACCTCCCGCCCAATCGAAACCCTTGAGACTAATCTAATCGCCCGCACTGTGGTTGCTCTAGGATTTGATGAAGATGCTATAGATGAATGCAGTTTTGCTGTGTGTGACTATGACAGGGAAACACATAAACATGTAACTGAGTATATACAAGCTCGAGCACAGCTTCATGTACACTGTGTCGTTCCACTTAACTGCGTTTTATTAACAGCACTGATAGCGGAGGATCTGAGGAGACCAGCCGCTCAGCCAGGAATCGACAGTGTCACACAACTTATGATTCGAGTCATCATAGATTTTAGTCATAGTCGCGAACAAAACAATCAGGTTAGGGGGTTACGATTGACTCCAGATCAAAGACAAAATATTCACCATCTTGCAGAATTAGCAGCAATCGGACAACTAGCTGTGAAGAGGAACCTGATCTTTGATGAGCAAGACTTGCAGAAAACCGACATGTCTCTTTCCAATTCAGATATTACTAATTTCCTGGAAATTTACCAGCATCCAGGCGTGACTGGAACAAGTATTTCGGCTTCCTTCTTACATTTGACGATCCAAGAATTCCTGACAGCTTTACATGTTTGTCTGACGTGGAACAAGGAAGATGTCAGCAGTGTTGCCGTGATTTACGCAAAATCCCGAACTCAAGACAATGTACAACTTTACACAGCAGGATTACTTGGAGATAATCAACTAGGTCATCAATTCTTACAATGTCTGGACACAAGGAAAGGAGTTCTACCATCACTTTATAAGACACAACTCCGACAGTTCGTGACAAATATGAAAGGAAGAGGACCCACCTCGAAACTTGCCAAGTTACAGTTGATCAGATGTTACCATGAGAGCAGACTGGATGAGATTATAGAGGATGTTTGTGAAGCTGTTCTGGATAAAAAGGACAAGGATCTTTATTTAAGTTTCCACAACATATCAGGAGGTCTTCTTCCTCATCACCTCGCTTCCATCGGATTCTTCATCAACAAATCAGCTAGAGTTCAACAACTCGAGTAAGGACTATTCCTTTTCTTTTTGTTTAATTCACTATCATATGAAATCATTTGCTTTACTTTTCGATTCAGCAAATTTATGATTAAGTAAATTTATTCCAGCTTGTTCCACTGTGGCATCAATCCCCTTGGTATAAAAACATTAACCAGTGAGATCAGAGGGAGGGACGTTTGGTTAAAGATAACTCACCTCATGTAAGTTACGTGTAGATTATTTGTATCTATGTGCAACATTATTACAGTTCCTCATTCCAAGTTTATCATTCCAGGCTCCATAACAACCAACTGGGTAATGAAGGAGCAGAAATATTGGCGCGATCTGTTTCAAATATCAAACACCTGGAACAACTAGAGTAGGCAAATGTTGAGAATTATTGTTGTCATTGTTTATATTATGTGCAGGGACAAAATTAAAGTATGAAATAGAACATCATTTCAGACTGTCCAATAATCAAATTGGAGATCCTGGAGCTAAACTCTTAGCAGAATCTCTCACTGATTGTGTCGAGTTGAGTAAATTATGGTGAGCAAAGATTTGTTAATCTATTCATGCTTCCTAATTATTTCGTTTAAAGTAAGATATGTAGATTCAATAGCGAATGATTATTTCCTTTTTTTTAAAGGTTGAGTGATAATCAGATAGGGAATGAAGGAGCAGCATCCATAGCAAAATCTGCTCGTCATTGGCGTAACTTTACAGAACTGGAGTAAGATTGTTTTTCTTCCTCCAGTCAACCTACCTAGAACCCACTTTTATACACTTACGGCGCTCATTGAATTAGCAGGCTAAATTATACCTGAATGTTAGCTAGCATTTATTTAAAATCATACAAAAGTGTTTAGCTTGACGAAATAGCTTATCTGTCTTGCTGACTTTCAACTTATAAAAATGTATCGATTATCAAATAAGATAGATTTGTAAAATATATAATTTTAGATTGCAAAGAAATCAGATAGGTGACCAAGGTATTACCGACATAGCTCATGGACTTTCAACCAGTTCTAGCCTCGCTATTCTAAGGTAAACACATATCAATTATATGTTGATGTCACAGACCAATATTATAGCGTATTTATATACGAGATCGCGCGTGTAATAATAATAAGATTATTACAGGTTAGATGAAAACCCGATAGGAGACGTGGGAGCCGAGGCTCTGTCTAATCACGTGATAAACTGGTCACACCTGGAAATATTAGAGTAAGATTCCACATTCTATAAATGAGGGTTGATGAAACATAAACAACCTATTTGGAATAACAGCCTATTTGATTTTATCGCTGCGCGTAATATGACTCGAATGCCTCTGACTGCGCCATGTATATTTCAGACTGACTTGTGAGGGGATAACAGACCGTGGCGCAAATTTCCTAGCGGCCGGTTTACAGAAATGTAAACAATTGTCACAGTGGACGTACGTATTGTGTATCGGCTTGTATATTCATACGTATGGTCATATTTACTTAATTTAACCGCTCCGATTCGTTCTCATATATGGTTTACTCTATCGATTTAAACTTATTAATGAAATATGCTTGCTCCGGATATATCATCGATTAAGAAAATATGATAATTTTCTTACATATATTTTATACTTACCGTTTTGTTTTATTTAGAATGGTGGAAACTTCTCTCTCTGAAGAGTTGCATACTCAGCTACTAACGCAGTTTAAGGGCATAATATCATTCAACAATCTATGCTGAGATATTTACATGGCCCCTTATAAGCAGGGTTTGGCCTGGGCAACACGAACTAGTATATGATGTGCTTTGTTTTCAAATCATCAGTGTGAAAATACGATAGGTTCAAATGACTTTTTATTTGAATAGGTTCTTTTATGTTATCATGTTTTGCCGTGTTAATATGTCAAATACAATTATTGATAAAAACATGAAATAAATAATATGTTGCACTTGCAGGGTTAGATGTCGATTTCATTTATTGATTTAGTAAGTCAGTTTGAACGGCAAAGCCTGACTGAAAAATCCCAGATTTAATGTGATACAGCCGCAATAATACAAGATGTGAATTTGTAATCAGCGCATCAAATCATGTTGTTTTGCCAGTCACCAATCAAAAGTTAACTTATGACCAAACTCTCACGATCTATTTTGAAATCATCGATTGACCTAAATACTGAATTAAAACGAAAAACAGACTCATTATGTCTTATAAAGGCAGACAGGCTTTGTTCTATAAACACAAAGTTGAGTGTTCAGTTTAGTAGTAGCGGGTTTATTCTAGTCAATCTTAAACCGGAAGTGACGTGAAGGAGTGAATTGTGGGCAGAATATTAGGATATTTGGCGGCCATATTGATTTGTGTCTCACCTAGACGTTAATCTGATGCTAAGATAGACTGATAACATAACGCAGGACTGGAGACTGGGAAGCGAATTATTGAGGTAAAACTATATCACCAACTCTTACATTGACCACATTACTACAACTTCACATGTATTATCGGGTGACAGCTCCTTGTGCTTCAATAATAAGCACAATATAAATTATCATACTGGGAATGATAATTTCGATATGAGCTGTAATCATTATATCATAATTAAACCAGTGTAGTTTTATTAATGTGATTTAAAATAAATCATATGTTACACTCGCTATTTAACAGAGTTAGAAGTAACTATTACTATGGTACGTCAGTTTGTAAGACAAAGCCTGACTGCATCGTTCCCATTACTTATTACTTATTACTGTAGCACTACAGCAGCGGGTGAATGTGTGATGATCATTTTAGATCGTGTCAAGTCGCCAGTCACTTAGAATTCAATATATCATCAAAACTAAAAAAATGGTTGGCAAGTTATCAACAATACTGAATTAGCACTATATAAAGATTCATGGTGTCTAGTTGTTCTAGATGTACAAAGTTGGGTGTTTAATTCAGAAGCAGTACTGTATTATTGTCAATCTTTAAACGGAAGTGACGTGATTGAGTGAATTCTGGGAAGAGTATCAGTATATATGGCGGCCATATGGATTTCTATTTCACCTAGACTGTAATCAAATTTGAAGACACACTGGCTATGAGTAAAAGGTATTTCTCGTCTAGTTAGTATAGAACCTATTGTCCTAAACAATAGGACGAGGCAGAAAGCAAATCAGGTAAAAATACATCCCCAAACTGACAGTGTAATTGACCATATAGATAATTATAAGTAACGTGTATTTACTCGTGGTTAACGGCCCCCGAATGTCAGGGTAGAGTAACTTTGCTTCACGATACCGAGTATCGTCATCACTCTACAGGCTGCTTACCGACTGATACTGACTGATACTTCAATGCTTCACTTTACTTGATTTTATCTAGGCTATCATATTATAATACTTAGAGAAAGCCCACTACATACGACCAATGGTAGATTGATACGACCTAGATTTTCCAGTCATCCTCTCATTTGATGTTACACATCTAAGTGCTGTGTCTTTCTTTATCCGAATATAATGTTTAGGCCAGATGAATATGAATTAAGTTGTTTCTCAGGCCCCAACGGCTTCCGTCTTTTTATTAGGTATTTCCCAAACAACCCCCCCCCCCTAATTTCACAGAAAAATAATAATGCTACCCCTAATTTCACAGAACAAAACAAAAACAACACGGCCACCAAGAATTTCACAGAAAAAAAAATTCCTGTCGCCCGTGCATAACAGTGAAGATAAAAAAAGCGAAATCGAGAGATTTAAAAAAACATCCCCAAAACCGACTCTCGTCTGAGAGATTGTTAGAAATATCCCACAAATGTGTTCAAAAAGACTTTAAATAGGCCGAATATTTCAAAGAAATTAAATAAAAGACATCTGCGGCCCCCCTTATTTGCGTACTCGCCGACCCTCTAAATTCCTTGTAAAAAAAAAAACTTGCCGCCCCCATTTTCACTGAAAAAACAACAACTTGACCTGTCGCCCGCTCTCCTCCTCACAAACAACAAAAAGCTTGAGAAACAAACTTTTAATTTTATGGGGCC
>JAXGGS010539252.1:0-10782 GCA_035585475.1 Armandia brevis | reverse complement strand
AGAATTTGACGCACAAGATAGTGAGTTGATTTAAGTCTTAACATTTATGTTAAACTCCACAACTTTTCCTATGAACGGCATATTTAGTTTTGAATAAAAGTCAGACCACAACAATTGTGTGATTTCAGAGTGATGTTTTCATCACACACATGAAAGAAGATGCTTCTATTAAGTCCCCCTTGATAAAAGTGTAGATCTTTATTATGTGGTTACTCAAATTGGTATGTTTTTTATGTGTACATTTTTAATTCAGATATATTTTCCAAGTCATCTTCTACCTACGTCCGCTGGGGCAGAACAACATGTAATGGTAACAGCACATACCTAGTGTACAAAGGTGAGCTTTTAAACATCGATAAGTTCACTTTGTGATAATCCATAATAGCCCTAGTTGCAACAAATCAATGACCCATTGACATTCGAGTTTCCAGGCCAATTGTTTGTATCTGAGCAAGCAGGTAAGTAGGCCAAACACAAATTCTGAAGTATAACTTGCATAAGTAAGCCAAGCAATGTCAATGTCAAGCAGGTGCATTGTAAGGCCTGCCTGTATATGGCATGGGTTGAGTATGTGGAAAGTGAGTGTAGGTAAAATTGGATATACAAGTAGCCTTAATGCAGCAGTCTCAGTTCAAATAACATCTGTTCATATCTGAATTTCCTTAATAGCCGCGCTGCTTCGCACCATTGACCAAGTTTCTCGAATGATATTCATAGACTCTGTAATTGGAAAATTGTGCACTCGGAAGATTGAGTACAACAGTTTCCCCAAAACTGAAATGTGTTCTTAACACAAGGAACATTGTTTAGCTCACAATAATTATAATATATATATAAACATGCTGCTTATTTAATATATCTTAGGTTATGCCGGAGGATCTTGGTACGCAAGTGGCTCTGGCAGTAACTACGTTTGCCTGACAGAAGAGCCCACATGGGAGTATGACAGTCTGGGAAATGGACCAGATTATGGAAGAATATATGGTGTAGAATATCAAGTATCCAATGATTGGCCCTTAAAGACAGATAATGTTTATCCAGAGTAATACATTTTATATTCATATCGCTACATAATTTGCTAACTTTAAAACTAGAACAATAAATTGGAATAGAATAATGATTTCTAATGGGATTTGGGACAGCAATGCTCTTTAATCCTATACTTGTGAGAAATGTATCAGTACCTGTGGTGTGCCCCATTATAAATCATTTCTTTCGGTTTCTTTTACAGTGTTGTATATCAACATGATGCTCCATGTGCTGTGTGTGAGACTATAGGAAGAGGATCTGTTCTGATGATACCAGGAACCCATGTCTGTCCACCGGGATGGACAGAAGAGTACGCTGGTTATCTCATGTCAAACCATCATGCTCATGCCGGAACTGAATATGTGTGTGTTGATGGAATCCCTGAAGCTGTCCCTGGGGGGAATGCAAATACTGATGGTGCACTGTTTTACTATGTTCGAGCATTTTGCGGAGCACTGCCATGTCCTCCTTATGTGAATAATAGGGAAGTTACTTGCATCGTTTGTACCAAATAATATTATAGTGATTTAGTATACAGGCTATTCTGTGCTTTTCTCTTGCCTTAATCTGGCATTATTGATATGTATCTACGTTTTTGATGAAAAACTATAAATGACCAAAACACACGTTTTGAAATTGTCCTTGCGGATCTGTAGTGACGTGGACCTAATGCCATTCGATTTTTATTCATCTCACAACATACACACACAGCATACATGTAGATAAAACTCTACCGGAAAATCGAAGAGAGAAAAAAAAAAAAAAAATATATATCTATCCATACTGAGACAGCCGCCTATCGTGAACGAGACCGTCCACCACCTATCCCTGGCGACCCGGCCCGTATGTAGCTCGCTGTTCCCAGTATGACACCGCCGCACCACCCTGAGCCGCGCAAAACCGATGCCCACCACTCACTCCTCAGCCTGCGTGCACAACCCACGGCCTGATCGCTTACATACCTGCATGATTAAGACCCCACGATCAGCCCGTGACCCGAACTCGCAGCCCGAGGCGAAGGAATTATGGCCCCGGCCTCCCGACTCACCCCGGCGATCTGAAACTATACAAAATATTACCTAGCACATAAACAGGAAAACGAACCCTAGAAAATTAAAAAAATTATATTTAAACTAAATATGCGGGAGAAGGTTTAGGCAGGTCAGTCACGTCAGAAGGAAGGAACCTGAATGCCTGATCCCTCGCGATCACTTGACCAAGACACCTCGGTCAAGCCCCGCAGCGCCACCGCTGCCCAATCAGCAACTCCGCCCATCCCATATTTATTTACTAAATCGTTCCTCAAACGTAAATAACTGTGAATTATTGATATGTATCTACGTTTTGATGAAAAACTATAAATGACCAAAACACACGTTTTGAAATTGTCCTTGCGGATCTGAAAGACCCACAAAGAAAGAAAAAGGAGATGTCAAAACACTGAGAATCCCCCCCCCCCCCATATGACGATACAGAAACTAATAGACCCTATACAGAGCCAGTAAAACTTTAATCACACTCTAGCGCTGTAACAACGCCACAAACATATTCACATCAAAACACACAAATTCCACAGCACAACACTACAAACTGAAACAACGCCCAGAAAACTACCCAGAAAATAACAATCACACAGAACATCACACTGCACACCCGTCGCCCCCCCTCCCGTACCGGCTGAGGACCCCTCTTGTATACAATGCCGGCTCCAGCCCTCCCCCCACCCTTTTAATCGAAAAACTCACATCTACCCAGAAAACTAGATAATACACAACATCAGACACACACACTACAATCCAGACCGCCGCTTGGCCAAGCCCTAGCCCTGGGACATACATGCGGAGCCGTTCAACCTACAACCCCAGGCTGAGAGATACTGCTAACCTGTTAATGAGGCTCTCCTTAACGTACCCAACTTTGCAGTTCTCGGAGCGCCATCTGCCGTGCCGCTTAAATATCCGGTCCGGCACGCCGTAACTGGCGGCGGCAGAGGCGCCTCCGGAACGCAAAGAATGGGTACAGAAGGCCCTGGGATCTTCGCCTATATCAGCAACTTTGGCTTTTATTATATCCCGGACCCGGGAGTATGATAATGGCTTTTCAGTGTTACGTAAAATGTGGGAATTGGAGGATCTCAAAAAGGTAGTTTGCCTGAAAATGTAGTTTTGTGAATCTGCCGGGATGTTAGCTGAATTTAAGTAAGCCTCTAGTCGGGCTACCGGACAAAGCCGGGAGTTTGTTCTGGTGATAATAGCGGTGTGACCCTCCCTCATGACATCCGTTTTCAATTTCTCTAAGAAAATCTCCACGTGAGAGGACTTGAAGGAGAGATCGCACCGCTTAATGTTTATGATTTCTGAAATACGGAAGAATCCGGCGAAAGCTAGTGGAGCGAAGGTCATGGTTCTTAGTTCTAATAAAGAAACTGTGGATCTACCCCCGCTTGCGATGCAGTCCATTCTTTCTAACATGTCGATGGTGAAGGGCTCCTTCTTTTGTATGGGCTTGGCGGCGCGGCGCTTTACACCGGCTAAAATAAGGTTTAAGAGCGAAGACTCCTTGAAAATGTCACTGTGACCTGACGCATTGTGGAAAAGGGCAATGGCATAATGTGCTTGGTTAATTGTTGAAACGCCCTTTCCGCACTGTAATAAATTGAGTAAAAAATTAGTGAAGTCTCTGAAGCAGGGAGAAAGGGCAGACTCTTCGCCGTGGCCCAGGTCTTAAACCTCCCGAAGGCGCCTGAATAAGCGCTAATGGTGTTGTCTTCACGAGCGCTGGAGACGATTGATGGCACGAGCTTTGCCAACTCTGCAAGCTCTGGGCTGTCGGTCCTGAGCACCTCTGCCCATACCGTGGAACTTGCGACCTCTGTAAGAGAAAAAGAAAACGAGCTGCTCAAATGATATCCCCAGGCGAACGTGAAAATCGGAGTTTGAGTGTTTGGGTACGGCGCTTGATACGGTATCGGCCGCCGGGTTGTGAAAATATATATATACTGTAACTGGGGCTTACTAGTTGTGGCGGAAGTCGAGGAGTATCGCTAGCGAGGAGCCCTTCCACTTCTCCGAACCGAACAAAGAATGTTCGTTCCGGCCGTGCACATAGATGTCTTTGTCTGTTTCAATGTGTGAAACATAGCCGGGCGACTCCCCTGATAGTATTTTCCCTAGGAGGGGCCAGAAGACAAATGAAGTCCAGAAGGGGGTGACTAGAATCCCCATGGCCTGCTCAGCTTGCGCTTTTTCAAGCAGGCGGCAGGTAAGATGTAGAGGGGGGACCCACCAGTCAAAAGAGTTGTTCCAGGGCTGTGCCGGGTTGTAAGTATTTTGAGTTAAAGCGTTGTAATTTTGAATTGTAACTGCAGGCGAACCTGTCTGTATGTGGTTGGCCGAAAATGGAGATAACATAATTAAAGAAGCTCCAGGCAATGCCCCAGTTGTCAGGGTCGTAGACCTTGCTGTAAAAGTCGGCGACCGTGTTTTGCTCACGTGGAATCCAGATAGGGCAGAGTCTAATGTTATTGTTGTGGGTGACGTAAAAGATGTCTTCGCTGAGCAGCTGTAAGTGAGGTGCTCAGGAACCCTTCTGTATAATGACGGGCACGGCCTGGTTGTCGGTGTACCAGTCTACCGTGACGTTAGAGAGCAGAGAAACCCCCGCCCTTAAGCCCTGAAGGACCCCCACCAGTTCCCTGAAGGTCGAGCTGGTGCCCGCGATACTTGAAGTAAACTTCTTGTGAAAGACCAGGTCCTCGGAAGAACCTGGGGCCCTGAGTACGGCGCCTGCCGCCCTGTCTGAGGCATCTGAGTAGCAGATGGAGCCGGCGGCTGGGTTGTCGACAAAATGGGAAACATTGAGTCGCTCTATGTTATGATGCCAGAAGTCGACTTCGAGCAGCACTCTGTTGGTGACCTCAACCTTGGAATGCCAGAAAGGAGCTAGTTTTACCTGCTCTTGCATTGCCCGGCTGCGAAGCTGCACTATGGTCCCGTGTGACAAGGACAGCGATATCAGGCAGCCGACAGCTCTGGCCATGCGCTTAACGGCTATCTGGTCGACCTTCAGAAGGTCAGCTAGCGCTGCCCTGGCAGGCCGATCCTGTCTTGATTTGCCTTTACAGTGGCGGCAGCGTAATTGTAAATGAATCCGAGCCACTCTAGGATCTGCACCGGTACCCAGATGCTTTTGGACTCATTGGGGACCCATTCGCAGAGCAGCAGCTGCTCATGCACTAGATGGCTGGACTTTTGTGCTAACACCAGTGTCCTCTCTGCCCCCTGACCGTCATCCAGATACACGACTATCTGGATGAACTGCCTTCTCCACAAACGGACCAGTTCTCGGAGTATCTTGGAGAAGATGAGACCGGCTGTCGAAAGGCCGAAGGGTAAAGCTATGAATTTGAAGTAACGGACGTTGCCCAGGGAGTCGGTGTAGGAAAAACCTAAAAAGGTGGTTTGTGGGGGAAAAACGGGCACATGGTGATAACCCGATTTTAGGTCGAATTTGTACGCGAAAGCGTCTTGTTTTAAATAATTTTGAAAAACTTCGGCGCCCTCGTATTTGTATTTAACTTTTTTAATTAGCTTGTTAATTTCACGACAGTCGAGTACCAGTCTGCCCTTCGGCCCTTTCCAAGCCACCGCCAACCCGTTGATTATGTGGGGGGGGGTCGTGCAGCTCTACTGCTGCACCGGAAGCAACGAGCTTGTCGATCTCGGTCCTGACGAAGTCAGGGCAGGCCAAACTGGATTTAATATGTAGCTTTGGCGGATCTTTAATGAGGGGGAGTAAGTACCCCTCTTGGACGGTTTTTATAATGAAGGCGTTTTGTGAAAAAGACTTGAGGTAATCTATGTTCTCTCTTAGCCGTCCCGCGACCGATATGTCGGCCTTGCCGCGGACGTAGAGATCATAGCTAGTGGTAAATACGGGAAAAAACTGTGTATTGGACATAGGGGTCCCAAAGTAGGCCTTTGGTTTGGGGGTGAAAACTAAGTTACTGGGAGTAGAAGAGGTACAATAGTTGTCGTAAACGACTGTAGGCACGGCGGCCTTGCCCTTAGGCGGGAGTGACGACTCCGAGGGAGCCCAGAAAGAGGAAGCCTCTGAGGTGAAAGAGTCCTCAGAGCTGTCCCCGTCGGAAGCGCGGGGAGTCTCTAGCGTATGTGGCGCTGTAAAAATAGATTAAACTAAGATGAGCGAGGAGGGGGGCTATGACTTAAGGCTAGATATCTGTGAGGAGAGGGAACATAAACACCTTTACTAAGCACAGGGGAAATTTAACATGACCTTGAGAAAAGTAAGAAACAACCGTTGACGGAGCAACGCCCCTGTCTGACAAGGGAACGCCAGCAATTGCGTGGCTTGCAGGCTATATCTGATATAAAAATATACGGTGGCAGGAACTTACAGTTTGCGCTGGGCTTTTTCAGCTGTGGACAGTCCCGGCGGATGTGCCCCGGCTGCCGGCAGTGGAAGCAGAGCCCGTCGTTCCTGGGCGGCAGTGCGCCGGCAGCCGCCGGAAGCTGGTTGGCGTAAGCGTACGGATCTAGAGAGCGTACTGGGCCCTGGTTATTGTAACCCCTCTGCTGCTGCTGGAAAGGCTGTCCCGCGTTAGAGCTGTAACCGCCTCCGCCACGGCCTCTGTTACTGCCCTTGCCGCGCTTCTTCATCATCTCTTCCTGCTCCTGTTTGAAGTCGGCTTCTGCAGCCTTGATAGCCTGGTAAAATAATAAGTGTAGAGCAAACAGCAAATGTGGTTGGTTAAGGTACGCGTGCGTAAACGCCCCGTATTGGGTACAGGATGCTGTGGCTGTGAATAAAGATACGTAGAAGACGTAAAAGTCTGTGTTGGAAGATAACCGAACGACAATCGGGTAATTTTTTTTTTAAAAAAGCGAAAAAACAGTCGGAATCATAGTTGGAATTTTTAAAAGGCGAGGGGTAAGGAAGCAGAAACGCACAAGAAATAAAAGAATGAATAAGCGCGAAGCTCAGAAACGCAGTGCTAAGTGCCGGCCTCGGACATGTGACCAAACGAGGCTGGAAGCGAACCTGTGCTTACCCAGACGGAGTGTAAATACGTAATACTAAGATGTTGAATGTTGAACCCGTGTTAGAAAACCTGAAAGCTGAAGCCCGGAGTGGAGAAAGCTTTGTTGAGCTTAGATAAATAACGGTAAAAATAAACTGGTGTGTAGGCGTCTAGTGCGCCTGGCCTGAGAAGAGAAAGCTGATTTGTAAACCAACCGGCTGTGATAAAAGCCGGGGAGTGGTGTTGACGTGTGAGTAACTAAGCTGTGAACTGTCAGCAGCGAGTCGTAACGTTGCCCCTCCTTGCGGGGATGGAGATATCTGATAGTTAGTTTGGGGGTAAACAGAGGAAGCTGTTGCGCCCTGGTTAACAAAGGAAATTATGTAAATGGCGCGAGCAAGGCGTGAAACGTGGTAAAATGGGAGCGGCAACCCGGGCGGCAAGAGTTAATAAACAGAAACGGGTGAATAGACTTGAGAATAATGCTGGAAGGGTTCGGTTTTGGATTGCGCCTGGAGCGCCGCATGTTAAAACTTTATTAATAATAAAATTGTATAGCTGGCCGTAAAGTGGGGATATACTTGGTGATTCTAGAATTGGGGAAACCGGAAAATATGAATGGTGAAAGGGAAATGCCGGGCCCAAGCGGCGGGAACTGGTTTTAACGACTCCGAAAAAGCAATGAATAAGGGAGTAATTTTGGCATGTGAGTGTGAATGCGTACAGCGCCAAAGCCCCTCCTTGGAAGGATGGGTATAACTGACGAGAATTTTGGCGGGAAAAAATAATAGCGCGGAAGCTGAGAACCGGGTGTTACAGGTGCGGCCGCGAATACAAGGGGACAGTATAAAACGTGAACAATGCCTCCGGTAAAAGAAGCAACAAACCATGTTAACAAATGAAATGACATATCAAAAACATGGCGCAAATATACGTGGACTCTGAGTCCGTGTGACATTTTACGATATACCGCAGTGGCATTAAATAGGCTAAAAATGAAGTAAAAATTACGTTACTCAACCGCTTTGCGTCCTCTGCGTTGTCTGCAAGCTCAGGCCCCTCATATTTCTCGGTAACGCGGAAGCCGAGCTTGTGGCTATCCGCGATGAGCACGAGCTTTATGCGTTTACGATGAACACTTATACCTTCTTCAAGCAGGTTGGTGGCCCGGTCAACCCGCCCCGCCTGTTGATGCTTGAGTGCTTCTTCCAGGAGGTTGAGGGAGACTTGGTTATGTTGGTTTTGCCTCTCAAGGCCTTCGCGGCGGTACTTGTGTCCGATCCCGCGCTGCTTTGCTGTCGCCTTGTCCAGCTCGTTCTGGAGCAAGTCGATCCGGCTGGCTAAGTCGTCGTCTTGGGGCGCAGTGGCTGCCTCCGGTGCTCTGGCCGCCTCGAGAGCCCTGGCCTCAGGCTGTGCGACCGGGGCAACTGCTGGCTGGGCGAAATGAAGCGGGTTGTACGGTACCTGCGGCTGTGGCTGTTGCTGTTGCAGCATGGCCATGTTCCACTGTGGTAGTTGCTGCCAGGGCGGCATGCCCCAAGGGTTGTACTGCTGCTGCTGCTGGAAGGGGGCGGGCGGGAATGCCCATTGCTGTTGTTGGTTACCCCAGCCTCCCTGATAGCCGTTGTAACCGTCCCCTCCTTGCTGCCAGTTCGGGTTGAAATGCGCCGGGTTATTCTGCGGGTTAGCTGCCGGCGGGTTCTGAGGAGGGGGTACCTGATGAGGAGGCGCCCCTTGCGCGGCAGGGACCGCTGGAACCGCGGGCGCGGGAACTAACGGCGCGGGGACTGCAGGAACGGGCGCGGGGACTTCACGTCAGAAGGAATGAACCTGAATGCCTGATCCCTCGCAATCACTTGACCAAGACACCTCGGTCAAGCCCCGCAGCGCCACCGCTGCCCAATCAGCAACTCCGCCCATCCCAATAAAACAGTTATTTACTAAATCGTTCCTCAAACGTAAATAACTGTGAATCGTAGTCATACTTGTCACATTAAGTGTTAAAGCTTTTGCTGTACCCTAGAAGTTATTCTAGGAAGCATGAAACAGGGTCAAGGAAGAATACATACGAGTGTTTTAGTTGGCGCAACAACTAAGTTTTTATTAGTTCTAAAAGTTAGAGCGTGATGTTGCATTCTGCCTTGCTGACCTGAGACCGGCAAAACATGAGAGTACAGGTACATATCTTCACAACTGCCTGTAACGGGGCCCGGCCGAGAAATTCCCTAGGGACCATAGCCTCCTTATCACATGACATGAGTCCGGTGGCTTATGAGTCGATAGTCCCTAGGGACATCTCGTCAGTCCGTGCCCAACTATCTGTTGATCAAAATTTGATTACATGGTTGGAATGTGAATGGGTGTCAAAATGTCTTTACATATTTACATTCACAACTTGATAAATGGCCTAGTGCTTGTCAAAAACTCAGCGCAGGCTGTTTACATTCAAAACATGCATAAAGTTACAAATGTACATGAATAATACTTTTTTAAGAATCTTGAGTACAACTCATGGCTTATAAAAACCCATTAAAAATGTATGACTATATACAAAACCACTTTTGCCTTAAATGACTTGCAATTAACGACGATAATAAAAAGAGGCAGTGGAGGGTGGAAAAACGTAAAATTTAACCCAGTAAAATTGGAGAGAAGATGCTGGATGCGTGTGAGCTTTCCGAGAATCAAACTTCGAATGACGTTGGAAACTCCCGGGTGGGGAAAGTACGGACTAGACCATTTCACACCTGAGTGTTTTCACGTCCTTCACTCGGACCACATCACATGACATAATTGTACGCCGTTGACATAGTGATTTTAGAACCTGTGAAGTCATTGCGACTTTAGCGTGCGGTGCCTTTAAGCCGCTTATTGCTCACGGCCACGCATCCCATATCTCACAAGCCCTGCTCTGTCATTTGCAGCCGACTTCCCTGGCCCAGACTCCATAGCTTACATATGTTTATGTGTATAAGTGAATCATATTTGATTTGTTCCTTCCACAAATACATCAAAGATACTGAACTGTTGCTTCTCATTGTGTCTCATTGCGTCTCATTATCCAAAAATAATGAACATCTAAAAAAATAAATAGAAATAAAGATAAAAAAGGGGCCGTACCCCACACCAGATTCTTGCAACACCCCCCCCCAAAAAAAAAAAAATAAATAAAAATAATTAAAGTAGTCAGTAGTGTAAGAGATGAAGAGGAAGATTAGTTT
This sequence comes from Armandia brevis, assembly GCA_035585475.1. Classification (NCBI taxonomy): domain Eukaryota; kingdom Metazoa; phylum Annelida; class Polychaeta; family Opheliidae; genus Armandia; species Armandia brevis. The sequence continues at coordinate 492 of JAXGGS010539252.1, read as the reverse complement.
CGAAAAATGGGTGGCATCTAAAGCATGTGACTAAAATAATAAAATGTATGTGCATTCCGAAACCCAGCTTCTTAAAGTAGTCAGTAGTGTAAGAGTTGATAAGTATTGGCTGCTAGTTAGTGTCCAGTCAGTAGTTTAGAATAAAGAGAGGGGAGCAAAGTAGCATTGTTATCGACATAGGAGGTTTGAATACGATTCTCTTTAAAGTTAAAGTCAAACAATTCAAAGCCCTTGTCCTACTACCTATTTCTTGAAATACTTTTAACATAATTGATATCCATATGAGCTGATGATTGAGACATTGAAGCATATAAAAAGGTCTACATGACAAACCTCGTTATTTTCTGCTGGTCTGTTTGTAACCACCGACGTTAGTAATTGACACCCACTTATGATGGTGATTAAGGTTTTAATTTAGTGGGATTATTATGATCCAATAATTGCCTTAGCAACTTTATATGTTATAAGTAACTGGAATACCTTTTCACATGC
>JAXGGS010539141.1:0-10784 GCA_035585475.1 Armandia brevis | reverse complement strand
CACAGTGAATCTGAGTGAGTTTTACACGACATGTCCGGCAGCAATTTCCTGGAAGCGTTAACTACCGCGCTGATATCTGATATCGCTTTGGTCCAGCGTGGAGAGGATCTGAATTCCTAAATCTAGCAGCACCGCCCACTCTCTGTCTCCGATTTTGTAATAGACTGCTCACAGAGGGGTCATGTTTATCAGCTCAGAACTTTTACTAAAGCTGCCCCCTCCCCTGTGGCCCAGGGTTATATCTTAACTGCCGGCATGCATGTGGTTTTCCTCGCACGACCATTAAGTCCTGAAGGATGTAAGTCATCTGGTAGATCAGCACTGGTTCTTGCAGGGTCACCACATCTTTATAATCTGTCACCAAGTGGGACAGACACGTGACATTAAATTAGTTTGTGGTAAAGTTCCCGGGTCTCCCGTCTAATCATGAGTCGGCATCCTCTCTCTCTTTATATTTTAGAGTCACACATTGAAGTTTTTCCTTGCTCTTCGGTCCCTTTTTGATGCAGTCTTCATGTAGGGGAGAGGAACGTCTCCGAATCACCCATTCTCAGCTTTTCTCCGATCTTTAGAAGTACACGTGCACTGAGAGATATATTTGAAGGGTGTGAGTATCTGTATTTGACTAGGGTATTTCTATGGCAAGGCGTAACGACTTCTTATCTCAGTGTTAAAAACGTGAAGCCGAAGTCGTGAAGTCCATGAAGGTTGATTTACACTACTTTCAGTAAACCGGTACATTTAGTCAGCTAGTGCAAAAACGTTTATTTATTTATAACTTACTGTTGTTGAATGTTCACATAGCTGGAAAACTAGCATACGATAATGAAAGTTATTCCATCGATGTCATATAATACATGATGTTATACTGTTGAATATATTCCAGTTACTCCCACGTTAAGGCAGCATGGGCAGTTGATGAAGCAGGTGATTGTGGGGGAAGCTGTGGACCTGAACTGAACATTTTGAAAAATTATTGAAAATTAAGTGCTTTCGAATTGTTTCAAGACTGCATTCTATATTATCAATTTGCAAATTTGGGTAATTCAGTTTCCTCCTTTAACTTTCCAAAGTCGCTTGAAGATTTAGGTGAAATGTAAACTGTTTGGCAATCAGATGATAAAACCTTTTTGTCTGTTGGTTTATAGTTTAATAAGACTATCCAAATAATTTGGCCAAAACAGCACTGAAACGATGATTGGGAGCTTTTTGAATTAACACATGTTACAATGATTATAACATCATAGATATATCCCTCTGTTAAATTCATGGATTTTATTTTGACGAAACAATTCCATGATACAAACAGTCAAGCAATGTTAAGTATTTCTATTTCTACACCGTGTTCTTACTATATGTGTACTTATGACTGTAGTAACAGATTCGGTTCCAATTGCAGTTCCATTGTCTTTCGCATTTACCGTTACGAATAAGGTTATGGGTACGGTTAAATTTCAAATATATCTACAAATATAACAAAAATGAATAATACTAGGGATGCAATATATATACAGTTGGAGCTATTATAAAAATTCAAATGAGTAAATGTTAGAGTAAATGTTAGAATAAATGAAGCCATTTATACATTACATGACTAGGTAATTGAACATGTTATCATGTAAACAGTAATTTCAGTTGATGACATTCATCGCACCTTATAAATCGCATACTAAAGATGTTAGAAATATATTGACATGTTCGATGTAAGAGACAAATATTTGTCGTTACGAATAGTTTAAATGTGCTTAACGCTTGTCAGGTTGTCTTAAAGCACTGTTATGGTTGATTAACGCACACCTCCTACGCACTACATGCGCACTTGATTAATAATGCATGACTTCTAGGATTGCCTAATGACCAATAGCGAATCAGAAGTTATCTCTATTAGGCTATCTGTTTGCGGGAATCTCAAATCCTAACTGTCAGCTAATTCAAATCAGTTCGATACATATAGTCTTATAGTTACACCACATGTTCTATAATAAACTTCACTTAAATACAAGTCTGGAGTTACTTCGTCAGTCCTAATCCAGTTAATCTAATAAAAGAAGTGTTATGACTAAATTATTTGTATTATGGTAGAGCCTGTCTGACACTAGAAACTGGTCTTTCCAAGGCCTCCACAAGCCTCCTCCAGAAAACTCTTTCCCCCATACCTCCCTCCTCCCATTTTATATATGTTCTTTCCTTTATCTCAAGGGCTAACCTGGGAGTCATCAGTTTGTCAACTACATCTTCCTTTACTACTAACACCATACTACTTCTGTCTTTCATGAATAATCTGTGCTGTGCCATGGTCAACTCTAACTGACACCAGTTACTGGCAGCGAAGGCATTCGTTATGATCAACAATACCTTTCTGCTATTATCTATACTTTCATAGATATTATCCACAATGTCAACACCCCCTAACCAATCTCTATCATGCAGACAGAGTTTTAAATTGTGTTGATCTTCTAAAACGGATCGCAATTTCTTACAAACCCATGAGGTGTCTCTGTGATTGTAAGCAACAAATTCATCATATGTATATATCTTATCATCGATCAGTTTTTGATATTTTCTACTCCTTGATCGAGCTTTGATATGTACAAATAATAAATATGCCATCTTAGACGTAACGAGATAGACACAATGAATATCAGAACTGTGAGTGAAATTGTTTCATAGCCAAGAATAATATAGATCGATGACAGTTCATCTGAGAAACATTCATCATATGATGGATTATATTGAAAGACCTTCTCTTCTGCACCCCCTTTGCCTTTGGTACAAGTGAATTGTTTGCTCTTTAGAGAATCAAACCGATACATTGATTTATTATTAAGCCACTGTCGGAATTCATACAAACAACAGTCACAGATGAAAGGGTTGCGTGATATGAAGATTTTCAATACCCGGCTCACATTTGGTAACATAGAAGAATTGATCATTTGTAAATGATTGGTACCGAGCTTCAAAATCTTTAAATATGACAACTTCCACATGGAATCAATTTCTATTGTTTTGATGAGATTTTTTGATAGGTCTAACTTCTGTAATTGATTAGTTTGGGTGAACATAGCTTGCGTTATACTGACCAAACCAATGTTACTTATAGCAAGGATTTCTAATTTGGGGAGTTTTTGGTATGCCGTACTAGCAAATCTATTGAGACTTTGAAGGTAGGTGGAGCTTCGTTTTTGTGAATTGAAATTGTTCATAGAGAGAAAATTAAGATTTGGGATTAATTGAAATATCTTGGTAGACAATTTGTCAGGCGACAGCTGAACTTGGTCAAACATGAGCTTCTTCAAGGAATTGGATTTGAACGCTTTTTCTGCAATAAGTCTAATTTTGGTATCATCTAAATTCAATTGCTCCAGTTTGCTACAATTTGCAATTATATGATCACGAATTAGCTGGAAATAACCATTATTATCTGATAATATTAGTTCACGGATATTCGGAAATATTTTGTGCTTGACAGAACCAAGCACTTTAAAACTGTTTTCTCTGAGGTTAAGTATTTTCAACTTTGTCAGAACCACTTTCGTATCAGAAAACATTTCAAAATCTGAGAGAGAATTTTTCCCTAAATCTAACACCTCGAGTTCATTCAAATCAGTAAAGTCTTTTAAAGTGATTTCTCGGTTTGTTTGATAAAAGTCTAATATTTGTATGTGTGTCAGGTACCTTAACGTTTCTCGTGAAATTCCACTAATCTCCATGTTTTTTAATGCAAGCCTGCGCAGAGTGGTTTTATTTTGTAGACACCGGAAGTAATCCAGGCCAAGTGTAAGTGTTTTACCCGGTGGTAATCCATGATCCATGATAAATTCTCCAGTCCGAGGACCCAATCGGCAGAGCAGGTTTTGTATAGATGAAGATCCTACGTTGTTGTCTCTGAATGTAAGGGATCCAACATGCGCGTTTCCTAGGCAACCCAGTGATTTGTTAGACAGGTTTGTTAAGTTATGAAAAGTCTCCCCGAAGATGACCGTCCTGACCTTGCCTCCACACAAGGAACACAAAAATCGTGAGAAATCTCCCGTTGTGAGTGGTGTTTGGAAGAACGACACCGTTGTTAAACGACTCAAGTTTGTAAAGGCTGCCTCGTGTATACCTCCCAGAAGATGACAGTATCCAAGGGTGAGAGTAGCCAGGTTGGGGAAATAATCTGCAATATGCGGAATACTGAAGACGCTAGTATGAATAGCAATTTCGTGTACGACAGCTTTCTCCTCTGCACTTGAATTTGGGAAGTGCGAGATGTTATGACAAAGCATGTCATTATTCGCATGGGGACGAACACAACCTCCTGTTGAGTTTAAGTGTTGTATGACGTCTGGTTTATCCACCGGCTCAGGAGATGCCGAACACAATCCTGCCTGCTCGCAAATCATACATAATATCGCTAGCGCCACAGGTAATCCTATACGACATGGAGCCTGCATCTTTCACACTATTGTAGGATGTGTTCACAGAAGGAAGATCGGTTCTTCCTTCAGTTCGTTGGTTCACAAGTGATAATTTCGCTCTCTATAATACCAGTCACACCATCTCTCTCTGTACCAGATTTGATATAACAATGAGCACGACAGATAGAGATGCACGGTGTATGATGAATTTATCCAGCCCCCACATCATATGACAAACTGGGTTAATGTTGTATACACAAGTACTACCAACTGTATAGCGTTCAATCAATGTGTGATTAATCATTTAACAACCCAGGCCTGCACAATGGCATCATCTGACAGTGATGCACGGGGAATTACCCGGGTTAAGCTTCCTCTCCGAGTTTATGCTCAGAACAAGGGCACATGATACAGAGTGATGAGATATATGATAGGGATATTACTATTAATTGAGAACTGAGGATATTTCCTCATACAACTCTATAACTGTTATGACTCATTTACAATTATAAATTTGCTTAGGTAGTGGAAGAGGGTGCATGAAAGTTGTAACAGACCCTCCGCCTGGGTAAGCGGTTATGAAATATGCTGATCCTATGAACTTAATATTATAACTTGCGCCTAGAAATAAATGGATAGAAGATGAGTATTATTCAGTACCGCGAGATTCTACAACAGTTCAGAGTTGCGCCAATCAAGTGCTACTCAATTATATCGATCTTGTACCTGTAAGCACAAGGTGCTTTAAATCTGTTCCTCGCCACGGTCGTCTATTGTATATGTCTTTCAACAGTTTGGTGATATGCTTAGACCGTGCAATAAGATTAATGTATTGCTTGTAGAGATTCGTTTTTAATCATCAACGATAACAAAAGGGTACTAAAAGAAGCAGATGTATTGGTCTAACTGATTCGACATGTGTATTACTAAAGAAAATCGTTAACCAGAATGACCCCAGTGATTCTTGTATGATCTACATAGTTAAATTCCATCATGTTATCTTTGGTAGATATGAATTGTAAATATCCCAAACATTACCAAAAACATGCATACAAGACACAGCTGATGATTTGAACAGATTTGATCATACGTTGTTGTCTTCTTCCTCCCCTGTATCTTGGGTTTCATTTGAGGGAACTCGCTATCTTTTATACCAAGTTTTAGTGCATAGGTTCTCCCATAGTAAGTCAGCAGCTCCTGACCTGGCGCTGTGTCTCTGATTGTCAGGTAATATCTGTGTCCGAAGCATTGCAGGGTATCCACATTACACTCCCGAGGGTGGCGAGCACAGTTTACATACCTCAACCAGTTCGATGCCTCGATTTGGTCCCCGTCCACCAATAGTTTTACATTACTATGGTTTAATCGGCCATCCTGCAAAATATAGGTACTTTATTATTTGTGATTATATTTGTTTCACAGGCGTGTGCTAGAACATGAGGTAGGGCGGGAGCCCATCCAAAGGCTATAGCTAGAATTAGGACATTAGATTGAACATTTTTTCTCATCTTAACTGTTACATTTGATGTAATAGGAATGCATACTAATTCTACATATAAATAAGAAATGATACAATGAACTGTATGGAGTGGCAGGTGATCCTTTAGCTTTCTTGAAGTAAAAATGTGCATTGAAGTATCATTCCATGTTTAAAATTAATATGGCAAATAGAAACCTTCGTAGCTGCGTAGATATCCCAGGCATAGTCTGTATCTCTCTCCCTAAATTCATTCCTGGTGATGAATTCCCCCTCGTACTCCGCCAGCCAGGTGTACTTGGCGATGAATATGTTTGAGATGATGCCCAGTCCAGCGCTTGGTATATTTGATGTTGAGAGGGACAAACCTCTCGGAACGGTTAAGGCAGCTCTGCCAGGTGTTCCAAGAGGCAACTGCAAGGACGGAATTTAGTGTTGTACGCATTTGATCCTTAAAATTGACTAATATCAAATATTACGAAATGACTCAAAGCTTTAGTGGGCTGCCTCACTGTTATTGACTTTGATATCTATTATGCAGCCCGGTAATGTCATGTTAAGCCAATTGATTGATTTATATTATAAACAAATGATCAATGATGAAAACGTCCCATAGCTCACATATAATTCAGGGAACAGAAATCCAGGATTTGATGGATCGGGGCAATCCGAATTTGTCTCCACATAAAGCACAGATTGTACACCAGACATCAGTACCAAGATCAGATTGCCTGTGGGGCCAAAAGTGAACATGTTTTATATCTGATACTCTCTATATTCATGGCTGCTTAGACTGCTGCTTATTAGACTTTATTGGAAGGTATACAGCAATGGAATGTGCTCTGGAATTATGTGTAGCTATGTCAGATCAATAATTATATTCCTCTATCTAAAATATAAGTGATCGTGAAATACACTAGATCAATCTATGTATCAACTCACCTGTAACTACAGCCTGACGCCGAAAAATGGACACTTGAATCATAGCGTCGGTAAAGTCACAGTGACACGACAGAATGTCATCTATGTAAGATGTGCGTCTACAATATATCTACACTAGCCAAGGTTCCAGTGGTAATTTAGTGTGTTAATCAAGAATGTAATATCTCACCGGTACATGTTGAATTAGATGTGCACCATTCAATCGACTAAATTTGTAAATAATGAATAAACACAATATATGCGAGGGGGATAATTGATTAATTGTGATTTATCCTAAATAAACACATCTAATCCTTGAGTAAAGATAACTTTCCTAGCGCAAGTAAGAACATTGATCTTGGGATTACTTGGTATAAAGGAATTCACCAGACAACATGGTGCTCGGAGGCCACCATTTGTAATATCTGATATAGATGGATAAAATCAATATGGTATAATAATACGATGTACACCAATATTCCGTATTAACCCGCACCCGGGCCTTCTTATGTTAGGGCCTATACGTTAAATATTCTGCAGCTTTGATAGATAACGTGATATTAAGATACGCAGATACCCCCTCCGGCTTTGCTGTCGCTGAGTGTGGAGACATGTACAAGGGAGGTTAAGCTCGGTATTTTGCCCTCTATTATTTTACTCCACAAGTCACATTATTAACGTAAACCGAGAATAATTGTCCAATCTGAAAATAATCACCTTTTACTACTGATCAACAGGCTCCCCTTTGCCACGCACGACACACAACTCATAATAAAATCGAAATGCCACAAGTGATAGAAACAAGTCGCCATGACCCTTGATTTTGACCCCACAATCTAATGTACATATGACGTTATAAACATACCTTGCTCAAAAAGCATTTTATAAAATCTCAATCCGACGTGTCATCCCGCGATATGTTGAAAATCAGTCCATAATGCTTCTCATTAATGTGAAACAATATAACGTATTTTCTGAATGAGTGCTGTAAAACGAAAAATATTCGTCCCATACCATCGAGTGAGAAAGCATTAAGTGCATCACAACTAAAAATGTTATTGTTTTTTATTTTAAACTTGGACAAGGAGTAATAGTGAGTCTCTTTAAAGAGTGATTGTCATTTGACAATTAATATAGAACTTTCCTCAGAATTCTAACTTTCAAAACACGCATTACAGTCACTGGTGTCTATGGACGGACCTCGTACTCGAATGGTTGATACTGATCCTCAAACTCAAACTCCTCTTCCTGGGCATTTGTTTCTGTTTGTCCGAACCTCCTCAAACAGTCACCACAACCGCAAATATCCAGCATCTGCATGTAGCTTCTTCTCACCTGAGCATCCAGCCTCAGCCTAAACAAGCCATCACATCTGCACAGGTCGAGGTCTATAGTCCAGGGGTCTATGTACGGCGGCAGAGATATAAAGCCCAGGGGGGTCTGCAAGTCACTGTGAAGCGGCCCGGGGCACGGGGCGAGCTTCCTGAAGAGCAGCAGGCGCTTGTACTCCACCCTGAAGACGAGACCTCGCGGTTTGGGGGCGCCAAGGATGAATTCGGCCCTGACCAGACCTCTGTCGATGCTGCTGATGAGGAGCTCCCCGCTGTAGTCCTCCCACTTGTCCGGCTGCAGGGTGAGCTTCACCTCTTCGATCGTCGAGGCCCGGGGGAGGTGGACGTGCAGGGCGGGTTCAAGGAAGCGAAGATGTTCCTCCGGCTGAGGGGCGGTATATGTCCCTATCTTACTGACACAACCACCCATGGTGACGACCATCAAGGTAAAGTTACCGTGATATATCTGTGCAAGTTCAGCGATATGGATTCAAGGTACCATGGAAAATCAAATTCACAATACTGATTATGCAACGTAAATAGATTAAAATGGTTACATGAGCGTTTCTCATGTATAGGTGGTACAACAAGAAGGCCGATACCTCTCTCATTTGAAAGCGTGTGCTCTTGTCTGATCATGTCCTTCGACTATGTGGAGTATTTCCATCCAATTGCCGTATAATCAACGTCACAATACATTTATGATCCCGCATATAATTATATTACACAAAGGGCAGTTGATATTGTTCACTAGCGCTTAATGAATTGACGCACCTTTCTCTTGTGAGGACCACGGTTTCCTAATCACAAACATTGCCTTTGTTTTGTATAGTTGTTTCAACACCTAAATCGGCTGATGGAGTCTCTCCAGCTGCTTTCTGACGCTAGTTGGTGCGTCTATCAGCTTGTTAATGTGCTGACGTAATCAATTCAACCAATCTCATTCATATGTTAATTCTTAATTAGTTAGTTGTGATATTTATCCAAGTTGTTTGGATGACCCACTTGTATAATGTAATGATATCGCGTGAATTAGACATCCAAATAACACATGTACTGAATTATTAACCAGTAAGGATCTCGATAATTGCATGTTGCTTGTCTGTGTATGAGGTTTTGCAATTAGACACATGGACGAATCAGAGCATTTGTTCATGGGGTAACAAGAAATATACAATTGTGCATATGTTCAGCATGATACAATGTTGACTACTTGATAAACTTCTGTACACTATAGAAATGATTACATGCGCTTGGTCTCTTGTTGCTGTTTTTTTATATCGTCTTAAATTCCGTCCAATTGTTCCAATTTCTAGAACTTTGAAGACAGGAGAAGCAGTTCATTGACCATCATTTTCGAAAGATTATTATGATTATGAGCATTATACTGCGATGCACATGTCGATGATAGCAATATCGTATGTTTGGCAGCAGAAATCCGTACATTTTTGTGTGTTGTGTGAGCATCGGTGGTTCAGTGGTAGAATGCTCGCCTGCCACGCGGGCGGCCCGGGTTCGATTCCCGGCCGATGCATCTTCTTTTGGGTTCTCTCTGTATGTGTGACGTAATTCCGATGCTCGTTCACACCTCCGAGTGCAAAGTCAAAGTCAAAAATGCTTTATTGCTGAAAGTCATCTTACAGACCATTCATTCGCCTACACGGCGTACAACAGAGCAGAGCAACTCCGTACATCGCGGTATCTTTCACATATTGGTGAACAAAAGCCGCGCACCGCATCGCCGTTTCTTTTGGTCGAAAAAACCTGAGAAACATTTTATTAATGTTATGGGGCCTAAGGTGCATCAAACAGAACCACTCATCACATGGTGACAATCGTTTATTCCGTATCAAGGTAATAACATAGACGCATAAAATATAATGGACTAGCCAACACTTAGACTAGCAAAACATTACATGAACAATCTGACTGCTTGAATTACACTATAAGTCTAAATTGTCCATCTCTTAACCTGTGCTCTCTTACCAAGAATGATTTTAGATTGATTTCAAAATATCCAAATACGAGATTGATTTTTTTTAAAGTATGATTTTTTTTTATTACATTCCTTTTTCTTTTTCAATAATGCACAGTAATGCATTAATCAATATTTTATATATTCATGCATAGAAGTGTATGCTTGATAAATATGATTACTCTTAATTACGTCATGGTCAGGAACAAATGCTCAGTTGTACATAAACAAAGTAAAGCCTACGTCGACAACCCGATCGACGGTTTAGATTAAATTCAAAACCGAAGACCTTCTCCCGGGAAGCCCAGTCTTAGGACTATATATTACATCGGGGCATTGTATGAGAAGGTCTTCGGCTGCGATGGTCTATATCGACGACCCTAGGGTGGACGCACATGATATTCGATCATGTTACAGGGGTCGGTTTTGTTTTCACAAAGCTAACCTGCCGACATTGGCTCATGACGGGAGTTGTACAAAAGAATATCAATGATTATTTTTGTGTATAATAAAACTTACACTATCTTTACCAGCTGCAACACTAGTCATTACTGGAAATTTGAAAACAATGTATCAATATCAATAAAGACAATATGGTATAACGGTACATTAATTAGTACAAAATGGCAGTTATAAACTTGTCATAATTAGCACATATTCTAGATCAGAATAAAAACAAT
>JAXGGS010538808.1:0-10792 GCA_035585475.1 Armandia brevis | reverse complement strand
CTGCTCCATTGATAGAGATGTATGTAAAGTGTTACTTGATGGAGCTGTGGTAATCATAATGACTGTAAAATGTAAACGATGCAAAAATATACTCGGCCGATATCTTTAATTAAATAAAATAACTCAAGATTCCTGCAAATTTACTTTATCAGTTTTGATAACTAAAATATTATGCTAATGCTGAACAACATGGGCTGATATAGCTTAGTCCTTCACGTTTATCTGGAGTAAGATCATTTCTATGTACTGATATTTCAATTGTTCGGCCGAGAAAATAAATCATCGTTCGATGTGTTTTTGCACGCTGAAATTTGGTTTAAGGAAAATCAATATGACAAATTGCGAGGTTAATTAATCTACAGCAGTAAAATGACATGTTTGCATACATCGATACGTTTTAGTTGACAAACTATACATCATTATTAGCAAATGCATCTATACCAAAAGAAATAATCTATATATACATGGTAAGAGGATGAGAACAATAGGGATGGCAGGAACCCATCCATACACCTTCTTCCCCATCTTACTTCGACAATTTATGAGCCTCTGCTTCATCTTCCCTCTTAACAGCTAGCTTGCTGTATAATATAAGCTGTCAATCTCCCACCTCGGTCGCTATTATTTCCTGAGACGATCTGCGAATCGCGAGCTGCCACAACTCAAATTTATCAAACTCTAAGCACTAGAAATTTCACAGAAACTAGGTATACTCTCATTGCTTGGTCATAAATCAAGTATGATTGGAAATAGGAGTCAGCTAAAACATTGCCCATTAACAAGCAAGTTATTAGCGTGATAAAGGTGACTCTTGATGCATCGTGCTTGAAAAAACACACATTACAATGCTTTGATGCTGGTCAGACGTTAAAAGAAAAAAACCCGGAAAAACTTGTTTTGACACATTCGTCTTTCCCTTTTTAGTATCATTTTCTGAATCACTTTGGATGTTTAGCTTCCCTTGAACATCTTAGATGATTGCGACCTTATTATCCTAGTGTTAACTTAATTACAAAGTAATAAAAACCTTATCAATATAAAAGTTATTCTAGGTTCAGCTTATACTATAATGTATGTTGATTATGTCAAGATGCGACCTGTACGCTTTTGTTATAACAGCTCTTTATTGTTGGGCTCTAATGTAGTAGTATGTAATTTAACAAAACAAATATATATATATTCATTTAGCATGGAAATAGCTGCATCTATTTACTGTAAATGATCTGATCTCTAAATGCCCGGTTCTTGTTCCACACACATTAATTTACAAAGACAAGCCAAATTGTTTCTATAATTTAAAAGTGATTGCGACGGAATTAAGGCAGGCCTAGCAGAAGGCAGCGGGGATAGGCAGCGGGGATAGGAAGCGGGGATAGGCAGCGGGGATCGAGCACCGTAGCTCGCACATCGGCACCGGCACATAACAATGGGCTTTGACGTCACACCCTGACGTATTTGGCACGTGTAATTTGCCGATTTTTATAACGGAATACAGACGCCGATGCCATGTTAGCAGGTGAGTATCTATTAATTCTCCCTATTTAAGTTTATATTAACCCTTAATTAATGTTAGTTCAAACCCTTTGGTGATTTTATGGGAGAAGATGTGTGGAGACAGATAGATTACTATGTTATATGTGCAGGGAGAGGTATGGGAGGGGGCACAGGTTCGAGGATCGGGTTCTGGTTAATTGACCTGAAGACATGTGCAAAGGGTGGTAAATTTTCAAAAACAACCGGTTAACTCCATTTGTTGGCCTCAATGGCCCCCGACTAATACGAATATTTATATAAACGTCGCATGGATTTAGTTCTGTTTTGGTGCGTACATCGCTATTTCGCCCCTCCTCCACATGGACCTTGATATATTGGATCGTAGGAACTTTGCGGTAAGCCAGGGAGGCAGATATCTGGGGCAGATGTAACCTGCTGTCGAGCTTCATAATTTAAGATGATGTGTATGGGTGAACTCGGGTCATATCTCACCGTAAACAAATGTCAAGCGGTTACTGGGCAGCGAGGAGAACTAAGCGATAGTCCGCATGTTGCCTTACTTCCTATGACATGAATATCAAATAAGCACACGCCACAATATTCGTCTATGCCTTTACTTGAAATGGTTAATGACTCCTTGCACTTTTGATGTAGTTTAGACTCTAAACGTAAAATTTATTGAAAAACAAGTTGGGTATATAAACGTACCATACAAGGGTGGGTTGCTAGGTCACAATCCGAAATGCAGTGGGGAGCTGACCTACAAACGAGGTTGTCTTTAACCTCAAATAACCGAAATAATACATATAAATATTTCATTATCTAAGGTTCCTGCTATACAAAGCGCACATCGATCAAACTCTTTATATTGAACTTTTCAACTCTTCCTCAATTGTATCATAAATTCTGCAGTGTCCACTATGGTAGTAATTAACTGATTGTAAATTCCACTCTATCTAGTGTTATTATGTAATACCTGTGATCCAGCACACAGGTAAATGGCAAGGGTTAGTTTGGATAGGTGTGGCAAGGGAATTGCCCCCCAAATCATCATCATCTTCATCATCATAACATGCTTTGAGTGGGTTTGATGTGCAAGGTATCAATCCATTTATCATCTGAGCAATGAATACATTAACGTTTAGCTCCAGGTATATTTACGATGCTTTATATAGAACATACACAATCATGCGGTCCTAGAATAATTTGAAGCCTCTCTCGTGAATAATGTTGTTTTCAAAAAGAACCAGTCCGGACGCTCACATTGTAACTACATTCTCAGAAAGTCTGTAAACAAAATTAATTTTAAGCTGAAAAGGTCGTGCGCACTGATCCGGTTTTCTTTAAATTTGTCTACAAAATGTGGTTGTTTTGCTGAAATTGCACACGTTGATTTCTGGGGCTCACCTTGATTTATAAAATGTTTGAGAGATATAGAACTGGTCGGCTGAATATGGGGACAACCCGGGTAACCAACAAAGTCCCCGCTTGTGAATCATGTATAGTAATTAAGGGTTATGACAGATATCACTGTACACATTGCCATATAACATTAACTCAGTCATATACAGAACTCTAATATATCCCAACAGAATCACACTATTTCTCCAAGTGTAATATCGCATCAACTGCACTAGAACTTTAATCCCCTAAGTCTAATTCCAAATTACAAATGTTTTTCCACCTCATGATGACAAATGATTCACCATGCTTCGTAAATGTGGGCCATGGACAGTTCAAATTTAATCTGTGTATATAACATGTATTCACATGAGTTAATACTGAGACAGATATTAGATGTAGTTTAAATGTCATTATAAACTGATGGCGATTGTATTGTCTGTAAACAGGGGGCGAATATGTCAGTTCCAGCAATAAATCTATCTCCTTGGTCATTTGTAATAATCATCATCATTATTACATAATATCTATGCAACAACCCTTTCGGGTTTGTACTACACATTCATTTACCAAATCTCTCATGCAAATATTTGAAACAAAACGGCAACAGAGATAATTGATTGGTATTTTTATTTGTGACTTAATGTAATGTATTTGTCTGCACGCCTGACTAAGAAGGGATATTGCATATTATGATATTACATGAGTATGAACAAGTCTGATGATTGAGCTCGACGCTGCAATACTGGAGGTGCTTACTTATCATCCATGACACCGGCGAGAGAGCCGCCCAGAATTCCGAGAGTTATTCTAAATCATTTTTGATTAACTCCATGTTTTTACTGTTTGATTATCGCAATACAATCATAGCTTGCTCGCAATTACATGACATATAAGTATGTGTTTAGATAGGTAACTAAAGGCGCTTTATATGTGGGTGCAGTGCAATTATACTGTATGAAAACTGACTTTGGGAAGTCCGAGATATGAACATATCTGCATTAAAACAAATGTGTTACTGAGTGTTGGGAAGGTTGGGAGGGGGGGGGGAGATATGTTACGAGCTGTATATTGTGAGAGTAAGAAGGCTGTCCCCTCTGTTCAAATGTTAATCCCTAACCCCACAGTTATTTGTCTAAACCCCTAACTTTACCTATACTACCATCTAACAGTATTGTTTACCTGCTAATCCAATAACTTGTTAGGCCATATAAAATTAATAAGTTGTTTCTCAGGCCCGCCCGCATGGGCCTGAGACCCCCCGCCCCCTCTTTTTATTGGGTAAAGTGCGAAAAAAAACAAAAAAAACTGCCGCCCCTAATTTCACAGAAAAAAAAACAAAAAAAACTGCCGCCCCTAATTTCTCAGAAATAAATAAATAAAAAACCTGCCGCCCCTAATTGACAAGGAAGACAAAAAAAGAAAAATGGAAAAAGAAAAAAGAAATATCCCCCAAACAAACTCTAACCCAAGGAATACCCCCTAAATGAGCCTAAAGCCCCTTAAAATGGGCCAAATGTTTCAAAAAAAATAAAATAAGGCACCTGCCGCCCCTACTAATTGGCGCGCCCGCTGCCCCCCTAAATTCCCGGCGAAAAAAAACAAAAGAAAACCTGCCGCCCCCTTTTTCGCAGAAAAAAATAATGAAAAAACCCTGCCGCCCCCTTTTTGGCAGAAAAAAAACAAAAAAAAAACCTCCTTCTAAGAATCAAAACAAAAGCCTGAGAAACAACTTATTAATTTTATGGGGCCTTACAACTATCTAATTTTATTTAAGACAACAAAATATATAATAAGGTGGATAATATTTATTCAGTATAATATGATAACATATTATGCGAGCTGTCTAAACATTCCCGTTGATAGTCCCGGCACCAACCTGTAAAGAAAAAATATATCCATCTTTAGTGGTATCAATATTAATCCCTATTATTGTGGTTTACTATTTATGTATGGCTGAAAATGAAATACAAAATGTACATGTAATAATGAAATGTTGAGGCTAATGGTGTCCCATTTGTTTGGGCCAGTGCAACATGATGTATAGGGCTGATGGTAGCCAATTTATCTGGTTAATTTCCAGGAATTTAGTCACACTATGTGAGGACATTTGCATGTATGTTCCATACCATTTACTAATACTTACCATTGAAAATTCTTACCACTTACTACATTCAAGGTTCAATACACTTACCATATACTTAGATTAAACATACTTACCACACACTATATATACAATGCTCATTATACTTACCATACACTTACCATCATATATACTTACAAAAACACATGTAAAGTTGTAAAATGGTTTCTCAAGCCAGCCCATATGGGCATAAGAACCCCCCCCTTTTTATTTTGATTTCAAAATAAATAAAAACCTGTACCTGCCGAACCCTCCTTCTCAGAATCAAAACAATTAAAAATTAAAACCTGCTGCACCTTCTTCTCAACTGTCTAACCCCTTATTTTGGTCCCAAAACGCAGAATAATTGTCATAAAAAGGCCCCTAAACCGTACTTTTTGTTAAAAAAATCCAAACCTGCCGACCTTAGCCCTTTCTTTACCAAAAAAATATCTAGAGAAACTAATCATTTATTTAATGCTGCCTCACAAAAAATACATTATTATGCACACTTCCCCCATCCTTTTGGTGCAGATGAGCCAAAAAACCACAACCTGGCCCCCCATCATTACATAATCAAGCCCACTGTTGATTCCGTAAAATATATCTACTGGTCCCTTCTTTACAGAAAATTATTAAAAATTTTAGATTTTATTAAATCATATCTCAGGCCCTGCCCACATGGGCCCTATGCCCCTATCTTCATTCGAAATTCACAAACACACACACAAAATTACTTGACACACCTTGTTTTAAATAAAGAATATAAAATTATCACTACATTCTTAAAAGTAAAATAACCATCCCTTGAATTACCATTATGCCCACATTGTCCAAAATATTAAAAATGAAGATACCAGCATCCCCTGAATTAGCGTCAACTCTGATATTCCTAGAAAAAAAATACAACAAATCTGCTGCACACTTTTTAAAAAGCACACATAAAATACTCTCCCTTGCACCCTTCTTTTCAAGATAATAAATAATGAACAAAAAAATTCCTAAAAATAAAAATTTAACTGCAACAATTTCACTATTTCATATGGCCCTAAAAACCCACACAAATGAAAGAGCCTGGGCCAATTAAATATTAATAAGAACAAAATTGCCCTGCCATCCTCAGGCATGCACCCTCCCTACTCAAAACTAAGATTAAAATAAAAATCATCACCCCCAACACTGTTACTGTTGTAGAATGTATACCATGGGCAAGACCTGTGGTGACAACATATCCTCTTAATTGAAACCATCATGTTAATTCTGTATTGATCATTTCAGAGCTTGGCACAAGAGCATTATGGAGTTCTGTGGGTTTGTTTTGAAGGAAGTTCATTCGCTTATTCAGAAGAATTCAGATGTATCCGTTGACACCCTGTTCCAGCAATATGGGGATCTGCATCAAAAGCTTTTTTGTTTGCCAAAACACTTGCAGCTACAACCAGAAGAATTCAAGAATGTTTATGCTGAAGTTGTGCTGTCCTCCAGAGATCTCAAGGAAATTGATATCACATTCTCTCTTGGAAAGTTTCTTGCCCTTTCTAAGGCACGGCAGAACTCACACACTTGTAGTCGCTGCATTGCTTGTGGTTTCACTGGGGAGTATGAGGCAGCTTTATCTGCCTGTGGTAGAACTGCTGATATGACACCAACCATGTCAACACACACAGGAATGGGTGCCATTGATTGTGCTAAAGAAATCTACGAAAGAGCAAATAAGGAGTTTCAGCAGTTACACAGTGGAGAGTTGATTGATGCCCTGTGTAGAATTCCGACTTTACACATAAGAAAGCAGCCTAATGTAAAATCCAAAGAATTTTACGCAAGAAGTCTTAAAAAAGCAATCGAGACAAGCCTTAGGAAAGACACACCTTTACCACATTTGGCAAATTGTGAGAGCAAGAATGCGTATAATCTGAAGAGACGATCTCTGTACTTTGATACACCTCAACCTTCCAAGAAACGTCGATCTCACATCCCAAAAGATCACCAGTTTTCGAACGCTGCTACGAACATTGCCATCAACACTGCGAAAGCTCAAATCAATTCAAACGGTCAAATCAACTGTCATCAGATAGCAAAGAAATTAGAGGTACGCAATTCAAAAGAGAACATAGCTGGAAATGGTGGTCAGATTGTAAAGAATATGCTGCTGAAGAAAGGCTTTGCTACTAACAACTTTCCCAGGAGACAAGTAATGAGGAGACGTCGAAAGAAGATTCTGAGGAAAATCAGCTTGCCAGCCCCACCTCCAGTTGTAATCTTGAATGAAGATGTCAAAAAGTTAGTTCACACAGGAGTGATCTTAGAAGGACACCCTTTCACCGTGTCTGAAAGACAGAAACTGCAGTTAGACGGGAACTTGCAACTCTGCAAAGTTCAATCTAACTACATTGGTCGGATCATTCCAATGGCTGAACTTCAGCAAGCAATGATCAATGATGTCAGCCCCTTCATGCGACCATGTCTTAGTGAGAATGAACACAACAACCTGAATAGACAGAGCGTAGTTAACCAGTTGGAACAACTCGGATTAGAGGTTGGTGGAAGTCCTTATGACCAATTATACAGAATGAAGTCGACGGTTCACTTCTCCATGTGGGGAGATAATGGTCCAGTAGAGAACAAGTCACTCCTCCTATTTTCACTGAGTGTAGCATACGATCCACTAATTTTTCTAAAGGAAGAAGAGTATCAGACGAAGTGTGGCTATCGAGTCAATGTACAATCTGCGGTTGAAAAACCCAGATTGTACATAATATCCCAATGCAGTTCATCAACAAGTGATATCTTGGAGCTGGCACCGCATCTTCGTGATGACCTTCTATTAGCAAAAGAAACTCCAATCCATTTCACCGATGGAAGGGTCTGCCATTCTGTACTTAGA
Source organism: Armandia brevis (assembly GCA_035585475.1). NCBI lineage: Eukaryota > Metazoa > Annelida > Polychaeta > Opheliidae > Armandia > Armandia brevis. The sequence continues at coordinate 2,891 of JAXGGS010538808.1, read as the reverse complement.
TTCGGGAAAGGAGACATGTCATTCCAGAGCGTATACTTCGGCACACAGAAAGGTGGACACTTTCCATGTGTCAACTGTTCACTGAAGAGAGAAAACCTGACTAATCTAAGTGCAACACTAAAAACAGAGAGCAGGGGTGTGATTGATCGACTTAACAAATTGCAGGGCCTTAAGTTTAAAGGAAAATTAGCCCAAGGGTATACCAGCATTCAGGGCTCAAACACGCTGTCAGCTAAAGAAGTCAAGCAGGAGATTACCCATTTAGGATTAAAACCAAAGAGAAGGACTATAACTGCGGAAGAATCTAGAAAGATACTCAAAGAATACCTTGAGGGCGTGCAGCGACCCCTTGCAATTCAGTATCCAACCTGCTCCCTAGAGTTTGTACGTCAAACTGATTTGTCCAAATATGAATGTTTGTTTGCTGAGCCGTTACACTGCACAAAAGAGCAATGCAAGAAGATCTTATCAAGTTTGAAAAAAGTTCTGCCAGAAGAAGTTTCTGAAGAGTACAACAGCTATTATGAGAGTCTCTTTGGTAATAGGTCATTGATAAAGGGTTCTGATGTTCGTAATGCAGTGGTAGAGTTGGCCATTTTCCTGGACTGCAAGACACAGATACAGCCGCAAGTGATTCCCCACAGTATGTTGCTAAAAACCCTAGCCATGATCAACATGTACATGTATGCTGCAGAAGACCTTCGTGATGCTCGCGCCATATTAAGGTTACACAACCTTACCTTCAAGTACGACCTTCTTCTGGAGCAAATATTTAAGAAAAAAACGACCATTAAAAAATTGAAGGGCATGTACCATCACTGCATCATAGGAGAGGCACCACTGCAGTATCGGATCGTTAACCTCAAGAGTTGTAATGCAGAAGAGCAAGAGCGCATGTTTCATGACATTAAGCAAACAACATCTTCCACCAATCACCAAGTTGATGACATGCTGAGGAATGCAATCAGGAGACTCAGCAGTAAGAACATTCAGCAAAAAGAACAATGTACAAAGTCATCAATGGAATATGTAGAAAAAAGACTCTCCAAGATTGGCAAAAGAATTACTCTCCCCAACTCCCGCTTCTCCAGACAAGAACAATCTCACCCAGCATGGACGTCTCATCTTCAATTGATCAGTGATTTTTTAGATGTGGGCCCGAACATTTGGTGGAAAGATGAAAATGACATCATAGAATTCCTTGATTCAGAGTCTCAGGATACAGGTAATTAACTATGCTAATTCATTTAAATTCATTTATAAATACAGGTTAAAGAAAATTGTATTGAATTTTACATTAGTGGTTTATTATATCTACAGAAGCGCGTGCTGCCCCTCCTCTACATCACTTCAGGAGCCATAATTTGTGTGAGGAAAAGCAGTATCTAAAGGAGATTTGGGATCGTTGCCTTAGAACTAAAAGAGGTAATCAAACTTGAAAATCTCACTCTTGTTTATCACCCACCACAGAATTATTATCAGACATATCTGAGCTTGCCAATGAATCAGCTCAGAATTCTTCCAATCACACCTAACATATTTGATATCTTTTTATCAGACACACTGCCATTGGCACGATGAAGTTCAGCATAATGTACTGATGAGAAGATGACAAGATGTGATGAGGATGAAACAATATGATAGTTTAAGTGTGGATTTAATAGTCAGATAATACCAATTATAATATATGTATGGTTAAGTGTGATCACATATGTTTGTTGCATATTCATAATTGACAAGAGCAGTGTAAGAAATGCCAGTTAATTAGAAACACTGTGATATATTTATATTGATATATATTTGATTGATATAGATATTAAGTAAATATAGTTATTATATGAATTATCTATTTAGGATATAATCTGTTAGACAAGGATTAGCTTACCTGCACACGATGAATACCCATGTGTCGACTTAGACTGGATGAAAACTTGAGTCGTAAATCACAAACGGGGCACTGATAAACTTTTCGGGCGGTTGGCGCAAAGTGTGTAGCCTTATGCTTGCTCAGCCTGTCCCTTGTATTAAACCTCTTGTCACAATTGGTGACATCGCAAGCATATGGTTCTTCTTCTGCAAATATAATATATGATATATTTAGATATCTGAACAATGATACTTTCATATTCTATTTAACACTATTGTGATGAATAATAAATTTCTTTCTGCTTATTTGTTGACATTAAAGTTCTATTCAATGATACATACTTGTGTGTTTCCTCTGCTCGTGCTGCTTTTTTTCGTCTTTGGTGACGAACCTCTTGTCACAATACAGGCAAGTATGATCACGCTTATTTAGATGACACCGATTAACATGGTCCTTTAGTTTGGATCTTAAATGAGATAACATTTGTTTAACAGTATACAGTCCAAAACATTATGTAAATCTGGGTACATATTTCTGATCAACCTGGATCCCATTTTAGTCAAACGATCAAATCCCCTTGTCGTGGCTAGCAAAATTCACAGACTGCATACAGCTGAATATATTTTATTATTATTCATACAAGCCTAGGCTATGCCAAGTGATGTCTTAGAAATTAAAGAATCAGCCAAAAATATTTTTACCGACCCATTTCAGGAAACAACTATTTTCACCCATTTTTAGTCAAACGATCAAATCCCCTTGTCGTGGCTAGCAAAATTCACTGACTGCATACAGCTGAATATATTTTATTATTATTCATACAAGCCTAGGCTATGCCAAGTGGGGTCTTAAAAATTAAAAAATCAGCCAAAAATATTTTTACCGACCCATTTCAGGAAACAACTTTTTTCACCCATTTTTAGTCAAACCATCAAATCCCCTTGTCTTGGCTAGCAAAATTCACAGACTGCATACAGCTGAATATATTTTATTATTATTCATACAAGCCTAGGCTATGCCAAGT